>JXCR01124538.1:190397-215349 GCA_002079205.1 Phalaenopsis hybrid cultivar | reverse complement strand
TTTATCTACGTAGGTAGTGATTCGGGTTCGTCCTATCAACATCATAGAGAGAAGTCAACAAGGTTACAGTAGATGTATAAAGCAGGAAAGTGCACAAAGCATCACATGGATTGGACAATCAGAGACTCGATTTTTGTTTGATTATATAGCATGTGAAACTGTCAATCAGGTTTTCTACTATTTTTTTTCCTTTTTTTTACGTTTTTGTGTGGTAGCGGCCACTATTTTCTCCATCTTTGGTATAAAACATCTGTGGTATGCAGGAGATGCTGTTTCGAGTANTTAGGAAAAATCCAGAAAGTAGGATCTTTCCCCGGGTATACAACACACCCAAAAACTCCAAAAGATAGTTACGTGCATACCCAAAAAAAAACTTAAAGAAAGAAATTGTAGCGAAATAAGAAAAAAATTAAGTAAAATGAGAAACATGCAGTATAACAAAAGTAAAACTAATCATCTGAAAGTGGCTATTCCTCGGCAGGAGTAGTAGAGCTGCAAAAAGATGAGGATTAATAGAGCAGAAGATCCTCCCCTAAAGCCAGAAACTGAAGACCTTTAGGGATGAAATGAGACTGTAAGTCATATCATGGTGAACATCTGACACAAGGAAGATTCAAAGAGTCTCCCCTTAAAAGTATATTAAGCTCCTTGGGAGGCACCAAACCCGTGAAACACCCAAAAAATCATGTTTAGTGATTTTTGCTATATAATAGTCAATGGAGTTATGTTGGTGCTTAGTAGCTATTTATTTTTTACTTGTTACATATTGACTGATACTTATTTCACAGTTTTTATCTAAGATAGCAAAGTCTAAGATGTGATTTTGGTTTTCATGGTTAAAAAGAACAAGACCTGCAATACATTAATAAGGTAACATGTGATAACTTTACGTTTTCTGTTTCGTTCAGTATTTTGGTCATGTTTTTTTAGTTTTGAGTTGTAACTTGGATGGGGTATAACATAAGTAATTGAGCCCCCAAAATAGTGATTCTTACTGCTCTTAGTTGGGTTTGTTGGCTAATAGCATGAGGAATTATAGCTTATTGAACCATGCACTTCTCTGGTTGCTCAGCTTGTTCAGTGCAAATCAATAATATCAGAACTGAACTTGCATGCAGAGGCACAAGCAAGCGAATATAACCGGAAAGTACCCCATCACCTTACCTTTTTTTTTTCAGCTAAATCCATGAAGGTTTTGGTACTTTGTGTGTTTATGTACTTTGCCAAAATCACAGAGTGAACTACTTTGCCTTTACTTTTTTATCGAGAAAGGGTTTGCAGGGAGATCATTTTGATCTCAGAGTTTATAAAAATGTCAATTTAATCCCAGACTATTTTAATATGGGTTGAAAGTAATCTCTAGATAGGACTACTTGACGTGGGACGTCCCCTCGTAGATGCGGGAAACTTATGTGGGAACTTCCTGCCCAAATGTGGGAAAACAAGAGCCGATTGAACTGGATGGCATGGGTGCCTGTCCAGGGGGTCGGTCCAAACTTCCAAATGGATCGAGCGGCCCAGGCGATCTTCCTTTTCACATCTCTCGCTTGGATCGAGCACTTAGAACTTCCTTTTCTACGTCTTTTTCGTTTGACAATATTTTTAGGGCTGATTTTTTAATATTTCTAGACTCCTCACCCCTTCCTTTTGTGTGGGAGTTTCCTTCTTTATCTCTTCTTTTCTTCTTCATGTAAGAGTCCATTTAGTTATTGTTCTCAGAGTTAGGAAGTAGTTTTTGCTGTGTGTTGATTTTAGATTTTTGTGTGGAGTCATTTTCACCGTTGTAGGTTGTATCTGAGGAGGCGTGGTGTTCGACTATATCTCACTTCAAGGTGGGGTGATGTATCTTTCTCCCTTTTTGGCTATCCAACCCTTCTCCTCTCCCTATATTTAGTTATTGTTCTTAGAGTTGGGAAGTAATTTTGGCTGTGTTGAATTTAGATTCCTGTGTGGAGTCGTTTTTCTCTTTGTGGGCTGTATCGAGGAGGTGGTTGTGCTCCGGCTATATGCTGCTCTAAGGTGGTGATGTATCCTCCTTCTTTGTTGGCTATCTAGCCCTCCTCTTTCCCTATAGCCTCCGGTCACTCCTAATCCCTTTACCCAGCCTCTACCACTCCATCCTCCTGCATTTTACCTTGTTGTCTCTGCAATTCTGCACCGCCCCCTCGCTACCATCAACATTCCCTTGCTGCCACCACCCTTGTCAACCATCTCGATCCACCTAACCCGACCTCCACCGCCTTTAGGATGCACTTTTGAAGTGTCTGTTTGTGTCATCCTATGTGTCGGTGATGTTATTTTCAGTTTGTGTGTGTGTAACCCTATCCTTATATCAATAAAAGTTTACTTATGTGTTTAATTTATGGTGGTGATGTATGTTGAATTTAGATGCCAAGGTGGTGGTTTCATTTAGATTCCTGTGTGGAGTCATTTTTCCCTTTATGGGTTGTATTCGAGGAAGTGGTTGTGCTCCGGGTGGTGATGTATCCTCCTCCTTTGTTGGCTATCTAGCCCTCCTCTTCCCCATAGCCTCTGGTCACTCCTAATCCTTTTCCCCAGCCTCTACCGCTCCATCCTCCTGCATTTCACCTTGTTATCTCTGCAATTCTGCACCGCCCGCTCGCTACCAGCAGCATTCCCTTGCCGCCACCACCCTTGCAAACCATCCTGATCCACCTAACCCGACCTCCACCGCCTTTAGGATGCACTTTTGAAGTGTTCGTTTGTGTCGTCCTATGTGTCGGTGATGTTATTATCAGTTTGTGTGTGTGTAACCCTATCCTTACATCAATAAAAGTTTACTTGCATGTTTAATTTATGGTTTGGGGCTTTCTCATCCTGTATAACTATTTTAGCCCTAATTTAAAGAGTTTGGGATTAATTGGGCACTTAAACTCCGGGATTAAAATAAACCCATGTAAAAGTCAAGGGATACTAGTTTAGCACTTCTTTATTGTCTTTGATAAGTCCTCTTCCATATGCAGTTTAAAGAGTTGGAGGCGATGGCATTCCTACTCAAAACTGAGCTCGTAACCTCCAATACTGCAAATCCAACATCAACAAAATCTGAAAAAGGTGCAGCAAAAAGTAGAGGCTCTGGTTCTCCTTTTAAATGTATGGTGGGACTAGCACAACAAAACAACACCGAGAAGGATGAGGAGTTCAGTGTGGCAAGATGCAAGATTGATGAACTCGAAGCTTTAGCTGCAAGCCGACAAAACCAGGTACCGCTCAGTTATTTTTAATTTGTGTTTGTACACCCGACTTATTTAGCTATTCCCAGTAATTTGTGTTTTTACTTGCTAGTTTTTGTTTATTACCACCAGATTTTTATGTTGAATATACGCTTAGCAGCAGCTGAGAGCATGACCCATGATGTTCTTCGAGATTTACTGGGAATCAAGTTGGATATGACAAAATACGCAGTGAGATCAATCTTTAATTGAATTCTGTAAACAATCCTTTTTTGCATCTGGTTTTAGTTTTCTCATGTTTGTTGAATCATTTTTATTTTATTATGCTGCTGTAGAAGATGAATGGGGGATCTCATTCAGATGATTCAATAAAAGAAAAGGTTTGTGCGCTGGCGCTTTTTAATACAAAACGAAAAAATANTAGTTTACTCATATTTGTTGAAACATTTTTATTTTATTATGCTGCTGCAGAAGATGAATGGAGGATCTCATTCAGATGATTCAATGAAAGAAAAGGTTTGTGTGCTGGCTTTTTTATACAAAACGTAAAAATGTAAATGTTATTCTTATGTTAAATATTTTACTTTGAGAAGGATGAGGAGTTGGGAGAGCTGAAAAGAAAAGTTGATGAATTTGTTANATGAATTTGTTGAAGAGAGAAAAAAGTGAACTCTTTAGCACATCTTGCCATCATGATTGACTGATATCCTTTCATGCCACTTTGAGCTAAGGCATACAAGTTTGTTTTTGCATATTTTAGCTTGCTTGAAGAAAAAAATAGAAGACACAGAGAATTAATTGCGGCTCAAATTTGGTTGGGGAAGCTCGAGGAGAATGAGGAATTTTTATCTACTGAAAATGAACTATTGAAGGTTCTACTTCATCATCTTTTGTTTTTTTTAATGATTTTATTTCTTTAATCTTTACATTTCATTCTCCACAACATGCAATTCCATACTTTTTGAATGTTTTGTAGGCTGATAATGCCAAATTGTCAGGGAACTTGAGGAGGAATTAGAAAAAATTTCTATCCTGCCGAATATGCAATAACCCACTCCATGCTAAGGGTGAGTTTATTGGAATTACTGAACTTTGTTTAACATATTCTGATATTGTTATATTTATCTCCTCTTTTTGCATTAGCCAATTCCATCTTTATTTTGTTTCTTTTTTTTTGTATTTTTGGATAAAAGAAGCCTTGTTTCTGAGTCTCTCTTATCAATGTAGTTTGGCAAGATCTTTATTTAGTGATTGAATTCATTATAGAATATTTTTTTTTTGTTATTAAATTGTGTATTATTCTTAATACTGTATTTGATTACTTTTATAAAAGTTTAAAATGAAATTAGATGATGCCATGCAAATTTACTTGTCTACATTCGCAGGAGCTGAAGCAGCGCCAGCGATGTTTTTAGTCATGGAGAGGCTCTAACCTCTACATATACATAATCTTGCTGCTGTACTAATTTCTCATTAGACTCTTAGCTGCCAAAGAGATTTCTAATAAATAATCACTCATTGGCCTATCGCAATTATTGAATTTTATGGCCAATTTTTGGTCTTGGATTTGTTGATTTGTTCCTTTTTATATGTGTTTTTTGGGAGGCAAATTTTTTTATCAAATTATGTAAAGAGCATATTATTGAAAAAATGTAAAGCTTCATTTCATCTCATGATGATCTTCATGTTAATTAATTCTCTATGTTTCTGGCAATTGTAATAATCATGTGCAAAGAAGAGTAAACGCCTCTTTAATCGATTGGGCTCTGGATCTCCTGATTCTTTTTCTTGTGATGGGTATAGTTTTTATGCATTTTATCAAGAGATAGAACCCCATACCTTGGATTTATATTTATTTTATAATCATTTTAGGAGTTTTTTGCAATTATTTCTTCGCTAATTTAATCGGGACATGCATCATAGGGCTGTCAAAAATTGATTTAACATGTCAACTAAACCCAGCCCGACTCAAAAAAATCAATCTTCGGGTTGACCCGAATAAATTTTGAGTCAGGTGCAAGTTAAAAATTTTAACCTGTTTAATTTTTCAAGTTGGGGTTGTGTTGACCTGCCAACTCCAAATTGACTTGAAATAGAGCCGCCAACCCGGTTTTGACTCGAATAATTGTTATTCCTTATATTAAGCGAGATATGGGTTTGGATTGGCGTGTTGAAGGTGAGTTGTGTTCGGGTTGAACTTTTTGACTCATATAATACATGGGTTTGGTTTGTGCCAAGCTATTTTGGCCAGAGTCAATTTTTTGGTCAAATGTGAACATGACTCGCAAACCCAACTTCATACCTCTAATGCATCCTTCGTTACTCTAAAAAGACAATCTAGTATACAAGTAAACAATAATTTAGTGGTTTTTATGAGACTTAAATTTATGATTTTTTTTTTATTTTAATTTATAATATAGTTGTAAGTAAGGCATAATCCAAATAACATAAAATGGCTAAAAGAAAATAAAACAAAAATATGCCAAAAAAAATTAAAACCACTAAACAAAACCAAACTACCAACCACTTTTTTGAACACCTCAAAATGGGGAGGACCCAAATAAAGAATGAACAACACGCATGCTTGGTCGGGTGTCGTTGATGATACTCTTAATTAGTGAAGTTGATATTCTCAAATCCAAATGATTTGGCTATGAAATTGATACACAACTAGATTAGTTATTTCAATGCAAATGTAATAAGAAATGTTATTTCATTTATAGAATGAAAGCAAGCTGTGTCTATCATCTGAAAAATGAAGTATAATTTTTTTCACATTATCACCATTAAGATAATTAATAAAATTATGTATTTCCGTAATTTTTTCCAAGGATAAAAGAATTAATTTCACATTGCCATCATAAAAAAATATGGAAAGTAATATCTCAATAGAAATTAAAAATGAATAATTATGATTTGTTTAAACTTTATCAATAATGGAATAATTAATGAAAATTTGAATTATCATGAAGTCGTAGAAATGAGATCAACCACTTTTCAATTTGAAATGGATAAAATCTAAAAAAGATTGAACTAAAGTTTTGGTCTCCTCTCTTTCTCTTTCATTAATGGTTATAATGCAAGTATGGAAGGTTTAGATGCTCTATTAAGTCAAGCAATCAATCTATCAATAATCAAATGATGAAGTCAATAGTCCATGAACTCATAAGCTAGCCCCTACCATGTCAAATCTTAGATTTGGGTCCCTAATAGGGATCATCCGATAATTACTTGCGGAGGGTTTAGTTGTTCCTTAAATAGTGTATCATATAGGTTTACATCATTAGATATTACTGGCCTAGTTAAATGTACAATATGAAGTTCATATGTATGATTGGTAAAGAGTAGAATAACTAGATTTGCATTTTGGCTTACATAAATACCTTCACAGTGCAAGCATGCATAACTAAAGTTATATTTATAGAAAGCTCACCGCACATATACTTTTTTATGTTCATTATTTTTTAAAAACTAAAAACGTATTCAATAAATGGAGAGCTCCACTCAATTTAAAATAATTAAAGCATGTAATCATTCACACTCTTATGCAAATATATTAATTTATGATATAATCATGATCTTCTTATGATAAATGGATTATGCCACATTGGATGTACGAATATTTCGTCCACATTTTATTATTTAATTTCCAGATAAAATGACCCCCAGCATACAACTATTTAAAGCAAATCTGCATAACTACATTCAAATCAGCCATGAAATAGGATCTCCGCAACGTTCCANATTTATGATATAATCATGATCTTCTTATGATAAATGGATTATGCCACATTGGATGTACGAATATTTCGTCCAAATCTTATTATTTAATTTCCAGATATAATGACCCCCAGCTTACAACTATTTAAAGCAAATTTGCATAATTACATTCAAATCAGCCATGAAATAGGATCTCCGCAACGTTCCCAAATTTCAAAATTTTCCAGACTAGCCGTTGTTGCCACGCGACCTCTTCGGCATAGGGATGAAATTCGAACCTTTGCAGCGCGTCGTTATTGTCTGCCGTCAGCTTTCAAACATTCGACAAATCAGCACCGTTCAGATCCTCNCGTTGTTGCCACGCGACCTCTTCGGCATAGGGATGAAATTCGAACCTTTGCAGCGCGTCGTTATTGTCTGCCCTTTCAAACATTCGACAAATCAGCACCGTTCATATCCTGTAGTTTCAAACCTTCACACTTGATTATTCACTATCCGAACGGCGAAAACCTAGGAAACTGATCAGCTCTTTGATCGGGAAACAGATAGTTCAGGATTTCTCGACTTCGGATTCTACTATTCACTAAATCTTTCAGGTTATTATCTCTTTCCATCATCCGTTGATTTCCCAGCCCGATTTTCCCTTCTTCACGACTTCCTTTTTGTTGATCCTCATGTTTTCCATGTTTTCTCTTATCTGGAGTAAACTTGNTATTCACTAAATCTTTCAGGTTATTATCTCTTTCCATCATCCGTTGATTTCTCAGCCCGATTTTCCCTTCTTTACGACTTCCTTTTTGTTGATCCTCATGTTTTCCATGTTTTCTCTTATCTGGAGTAAACTTATCAGAATGTTAAGGGAGTTTAAATTCTTCCGGCGGAACTCCGGGAAGAACCCTACCACCGACGCAAACAACGAGAATCTTCCACTAGAGCAGACCGTTTCATCTGCATCTCAGCAGGATGCGGATCCCTCAAGACTTCCTTTTAGCGCCATTCAAGAACCCGAGCGAAACCCTAAGTCCGGACTGGATCAAGAAACGCATTCNCAAGACTTCCTTTTAGCGCCATTCAAGAACCCGAGCGAAACCCTAAGTCCGGACTGGATCAAGAAACGCATTTAAGGAGAAAGAACGAGAAAGCCCCTTCCAAGAGCCAAGCGAAAGGGTCGGATCAGTTCTTCCAGTCACGCACGCCGGATAAATTGCCGGCGAGCAAGAGCAGGTTTGGATGGGTTCCGTTTGTCGAACAGGCCGGATTGGCTTCTCCGGAGCGAAGGGAGTATTCACTCCATCAGGGACAATTCCAGTTGCCGCCCCCACCACCTCTTATGGCAAACCATGCGCTGCACTTCGGGAATGGTTACAGTGCAGCTACTCCTCGCTCTATAGCAACGGGTGGGAGAGCCTCATCGGTTCATTCTGGTACAAGCTCAACGCAAAGCACGCCCACCAAGAGTGTTTCTAAGCCCATGATCAATGGGGTTAGCAACTCTCGTGCTCCACAGTGTGGTGGAACAGCCAAGACTATGAATTTTTCGGTATCATCTAAAGGGATACCATTGTCATCTGCACCTCCACTTNCAAGGGCAGGTTTGGATGGGTTCCGTTTGTCGAACAGGCCGGATTGGCTTCTCCGGAGCGAAGGGAGTATTCGCTCCAGCAGGGACAATTCCAGTTGCCGCCCCCACCACCTCTTATGGCAAACCATGCGCTGAACTTCGGGAACGGTTACAGTGCTGCTACTCCTCGCTCTATAGCAACGGGTGGGAGAGCCTCATCGGTTCATTCTGGTACAAGCTCGACGCAAAGCACGCCCACCAAGAGCGTTTCTAAGCCCATGATCAATGGGGTTAGCAACTCTCGTGCTCCACAGTGTGGTGGAACTGCCAAGACTATGAATTTTTCGGTATCATCTAAAGGGATACCATTGTCATCTGCACCTCCACTAGTTTATGCATCAGTAGAAGTGCCACATTTTGAGCTCAAGGAGGATCCCTCCTTCTGGATGGATCACAATGTACAGGTACAAATTGTTTTTCTGGCCTCATTTCAATAACCACTTTTTTTTTTTTTTTGTTGTAGGAAAAGTCTTCTAGCTTATTAAGCTGCAAGGAAACTAAAACAATAGTAGGAATTAGGATACATGAATTATTTAAAATTGTCAATTGAACTTCATTAGTTTTTCTTTTGCATTACAGCTCCCTGGAATTTGATCAAAATTATTTTCTGTTCTCCATTGCTTGAAAGAGAAAATGCATTTTCCATACAATGAGTTACTGGTTGATTACAAACTGGATACAATACAAAACACAAAACTAGTTTTTGATTGCAAAATGGAGTTCATAGAATACAAAACACAAAACTTTTAATTGAGTCCATTATGTTTAGAAGGTAGGGATTGATTCGTTGATAATACTGATCCCAAGTGTTTTATCTACGTAGGTAGTGATTCGGGTTCGTCCTATCAACATCATAGAGAGAAGTCAACAAGGTTACAGTAGATGTATAAAGCAGGAAAGTGCACAAAGCATCACATGGATTGGACAATCAGAGACTCGATTTTTGTTTGATTATATAGCATGTGAAACTGTCAATCAGGTTTTCTACAATTTTTTTTCCTTTTTTTTCCGTTTTTGTGTGGTAGCGGCCACTATATTCTCCATCTTTGGTATAAAACATCTGTGGTATGCAGGAGATGCTGTTTCGAGTAGCTGGACTTCCAATGGTTGAAAATTGCATGTCTGGATATAACAGCTGCGTGTTTGCTTATGGACAAGTACTAGTCATAATCTTTAGAATTTAAATTTCATTTGAAGTAGATAAAATATTGGAATTCCAATATTCTTACCTATGCATGAAAGGTGTATTTTCTTTTTAAAAGTTAAAATACTGGTATTTTTTATTTGATTTGAGAGATTTGAATGTTATAAATGTAAAAAATTAAGTTTAGGTGTTAGAGCCAATTTGAAAACTCATACTATGTTATTTTTTATTATATATTATTTGCGTGCTTGAGTCTCAATCTGCATGATTTTGATGTTATATTGTGGTTATAGACTGGAAGTGGGAAGACACATACAATGCTTGGAGAGATTAATGATCTGGAAATCAGACCGAGTACAAACCGAGGAATGACACCACGAATTTTTGAATTCTTGTTTGCACGGATTAAAGCGGTAAAATACCTAAATATCACTGTCATTTTATCAATATATATTTTCTAGCTTACGTTTTTATTTTCAATTTATAGGAGGAAGAGAGCAGGACTGATGAAAAACTCAAATACACTTGCAAGTGTTCATTTTTGGAGATTTATAACGAACAAATTTCTGATCTTCTCAACCCTTCCTCCACTAACTTGCTTGTAGGTTCTGACATATATCAGTTTTTGTTTCCTGATTGTATTTCATTTAATTTTTTTCTTTTTGGTTCCTAATTGTATTTCGTTTAATTTTTTTTCCAACATTGAAATGTTTACCTTAATTTTTTTTCCATCTTTGAATTTTTTTTCCTTCTCTTTTTGTTGATAATTCTGTGGCATCACATTGTGATTGACAGATTCGAGAAGATCCGCGAAAGGGAGTTTATGTTGAAAACCTTTCCGAATTTGAAGTTGAAAATGTTTATGACATTTTGCAACTTCTTATTCAGGTATTTATTTACTTTTTATTCAAATCTCATTGTATAAAAGATCAGTAAAAAGCAAGCCAACTACCTCTCAGGGTGCTGCAAATAGGAAAGTAGCAGCAACAATGATGAACCGTGAAAGCAGTCGTTCTCATAGTGTATTCACTTGCACCATTCAGAGCAGGTGGCAAAAAGATTCAACAAGTACATTGCGTTTTGCACGGTTGAACCTCGTAGATCTTGCAGGATCTGAAAGGTACTTTCTCGATATGCTTTTCTCTTGATTTATAAAGAGTCATCAAGTAACTATGTTTTGATTAATTTCATATTTGCTAAACAGGCAAAAAACATCAGGTGTCGAAGGGGATCGCTTAAAGGAGGCTTCAAACATTAATAAATCCTTATCAACACTTGGGTAAGCAACATGTAGGATGCATTTATTTTTCTTTCATTTGTACATAGAACTTTATTTATTTTTAATAATTAGCATTGTTTGAGAATTTATTGGATTTGCAGGCATGTAATAATGGTTTTAGCAGATTTAGCAAATGGAAGACAAAGACATGTTCCTTACAGAGATTCGAGACTGACATTTCTTCTTCAAGTCAGAATTAGTTTTGAGTTGACTATGAATTAGTTCCATGCATTTTTTCTGTTTTATTCATTAGTTTTTTACTAATGTCTGTGATGTAGGATTCTCTTGGTGGAAATTCAAAAACAATGATCATTGCAAATGTCAGTCCTTCTATATGGTATGCAATGTATTTTTCTTTTATAATTGTATCTATATTGTTCACTGCATGCGTGTCAATGTAAATGACATTTATCTTTGTTACCTTGCAGCTCAGCAAATGAAACGTTAAGCACTCTTAAATTTGCCCAGCGTGCGAAAGCTATTCAGAACAATGTAGTGATTCTAATTGGTGCCTGATATTTTTTAATACCAATATTTTTTTAGAATAAAATTTCTTGGTGCATATTTGATGCTTTATCGCTGCAAATTTAGGCTGTTGTGAATGAAAATGCTTCAGGTGACGCCTTCGCCTTACAACATCAAATACATTTGTTAAAGGTATATCAGAGCACATAACAAATTTATTATTTTCACAATTGGAAGTGCTTTTTTTTCTTATTAATAAACAAAAATTTAAAATTAACTTGTGTATCAGGAGGAGCTCTCCATGCTCAAGCAGCAAAACATCTCGAGATCATTATCTTTTCATACGAAAACTCTTGAAAAGGCTGACTATGATGCTAATTCTCCTAAAAAATTGCCTGGAATTCTATCCGAGTTTAACCAGATCCCCGACAATGAAGAATTGCAGGATGTTAGTGTTTTAAATAAGCAGGTATGTTGCACAATTCTTCGGACTTGCTACTCAATTTTGGCTTCTTTTTTACTGAGGAAGTGTCTTTGTCCTGTTATGTGCACGTTAAAGAAATATTGTATGAACTCTGCTAACTATTTGCAGTTGTTTGCGGTTTGGTTATCAAAATGAATGATATTATTATTAGCATTTGTTAACATGCCAATTGGCTCGAGTTTGTGGAATGTGCCTAGTATGATTTTTATCTTCTAATAAATCACTCACATGCAAGTCATTTTGCTTTGTAGTGGTGATCCCAAAACAACTTTCTGCTGCAAATACTTTATGGGGAAAGAAAGGGGGACAAGACGGTTTGAATTTGTGTTATTTAATTCTATTACCATGTCAAAGATGAGCAGACAAATTATTACAAGATCTAAATTATCAAGTCATAAAAGCTACCATCATCCACCACCATCATCATTATCACCACCACCATCATCACAATCATCATCACCACCACCACCACCACAACCAATACCATCATCACTATCATTATTATTGTTATTATTATGTTTTTATATTATTGAGAAATTTTTCTTTCATTATGTATTTATTATTATTTTTCTTCTCTTTGCTATNCACACAATCCCCACAATGCTCACAATGCCTACATACTACTCTCCACAAGTGCATCAACCAATATATACAAGTTGTCATCGATGCTCAGACTCTTTCTCAGTATCTTGTAAATCATCTCTATTCTCAAGCATTGATTGTGTTTTTTTATTTTTATTCTTACTACGTTGACTTCTTCATCAAACATTATCAAAAGAGTCGTTTAAACTCTCATCCAATAGATCAATTTAAGGATCTTATTCATGCGTTCTTTGATGTGTATCATACTATTGATATTTTTGCGTTTAATTCGTACTCTCTTTCACAAATTAGTCACGCTTCTTTTTAATCACTAACAACCTATGGTTAGCAAGTCATTCAACTATTTCATCTTATATCACTTTATTTCCAAGCTCAAGTCGCATCTTTCTATGCTCACTTGTTTTGATATACAAGGAGATGGTGTAATTTTTTATTAAGGAGAATCTAAGTATTTATGGAGGGGACTGTTATTTTATCTAAATTATCACATGTGCTAATTTTTTATGAGAAATTTGCACTATTTATTATGGGGAATTACATGCATACCATTAAAAGTATGCCTATTTACAAATGTAGTTAAACTATTATGTGCATTTGTGCGTCTCAAACAAACTATTCAAATAACACTGTTTTACATAGACTTGCGGACTAATAACAAAATAATTGTGCTTAATTATCAATAACACTAATATTAACATTAATTATTATGCATGGTTATGCCAACATTACATTGTCCACAAAATTGTCAAATTAAAATAGTAGATACAATCATCAAAATTGCCAAATTCAATTGAATGTATTGATGTATCACTAATTTATTGACACACTCATCATCACTAATCCTCATCAATGAAACCTCACCATCATGAGTAAAATATAATTAAAAATACATTTTATCATTGTTGTGTATCTTGATCATGTTGATGTGTATCAGCACTAGACATACATGACACAACACAAGCATGGTGACAAGACTTAAATGTAAAAATTAGGGCAGAAGATCACATTGACATGATATTATTTTTACAAATTATTAATTTATAAATGGACTCAAAATACCTAATGTCTATATATATTACAAAATGAATTTTAATATAATACATATGACATAAAACTTAAAAAAATACTGCTTTTAACTACAGTCATATTCAATTCTTTTATGAATTGTAGATTATTTTTCAGCTTTACTCAATCATCAACAACATGCTAACACTAATATTAGTCATTATGCATGACTATGCTAATACAACATTAGCATGTCCATAAAATGACAAAAAAATATTCCACTAGCATATTTATTATTATTTGGCATTATGACAATCATCACTACTAACATCAACATCTACTTCAATAAAATATTCACCAATGTGTGTTCTCATTGTGTCATTGTTTAGTGACGTGTCTTTATATTTACTTTTTGATGTTCTACATTGAATATTTGCTTTCAAGCATGGAATGTACTAGTATGAACAATTATGTTGCAAACAACATTACAATACATGAGTAGAATGATCATTTGTCCATAAATAGATGCAACACAATAAGTTTCAAACTGCAAAAAATGATTAAGACAACGAGCTTTTCCGCAACAACTTCCTGCCACAGCTGCTTCGCAACAGCTTATTAATAAGTTGTAGCAGTCCCAAAAAGACCCTAATACACATACAAAAAAGGTTTTAAAATGTTTGTGCTTCATAGTTTATTATTAATGATATTCTTATTTTTTATATTTATTTTTTAATATTTTATTTTCCTCTAATTTTGTTTGTGTATAGGCACATATTCTTGTATTACAAAGAATTAACGTATGTTCAGATAGCGTTTGCACATAAAATTTGTTATTTCAGATGACCTATATAGTATCAAAAATATCTTTTTATATGCTAGTATCCTTTTCTAACAAAACACATGGTGTTATTTTTCTTCAATAAATTTGGTTGTAGTTGATAATATCGTGTGTGTAGAGTTAGGTTCTTATTTTCCTCCATCTGTTTTCTATGAAAATATACTCTTTTTTTCTTTGGCAGTTGAAATCATTTGAAGCATTGCTAGCTGGCGCATTTCGAAGAGAAAAAATGGCCGCCATTTCCATTAGGCAACTTGAAGCAGAAATTGAGCAGCTCAACCGCCTGGTGATCATTTTTAAATTGATAAGAATCAACCATTAACATGCTGAGGTTTTAATGCAAAACTAGTTTGGGCGTTAAAAGTTTGTCTCTCCATTTTTGTTGGCAGGTTCGTCAAAGAGAAGAAGACTCTCAATGTTCGAAAATGATGATCAAATTTCGAGAAGATAAAATTTATAGGATGGAAGCACTTTTGAATGGACTGATTCCATCAGAATCCTATCTACGTGAGGAGAATAATGCTTTATATGAAGAAATAAAATTGCTTCGAACAACGATTGATAGAAATCCTGAAGTAACTCGTTTTGCCTCGGAAAATATAAGGCTCTTAGAAGAACTGAGGAAGTAAGCCTTGTAGCTCTTGCTGAGGATGTAATCCTTTTGAACTGATTGACACTCTTAATTAATAAATTTTTTATAGGTTTCGGGATTTCTATGACAAAGAAGAAAGAGGCCTTTTATTAACTGAATTATTTGAGTTGCGAAATCAGGTGAATGCAACTGGTTTAGATTATGTGACCTTGGTTATTTTGTTGCAATGAAACTTTCCTTAAATTAACACAAGATATTGATTTTATTCACTTTTATGTTCAGCTTGCACAATTCCTTAATGGGAAACTAAAGCCTGACATCAATGCTCAGGTTCGTCTTTTTTTTGCTTTAGGTTTTGTTTTCCCTTGATTGCCTATCAATTAATGATTGAGTTCAATTTAGCGTTTTAATTTTATGAAAAATAGAATATATCTTGTATAGACACTTAAATTGGATAGTCCTCTTATGTTTTCCTAGTCTACCTTACTTCCATGTGCCTTGTGCTTTCGAGTGCATGCTGGATCTTTGGGTTTGCTTGTATCAACTTTGATGCTTGGCTGTGATCCTTTGTGCACCCTCACTTGCACTGATTCTCGTGCACTTTTGGCTTCATCTTCTCACTCTCTTTCAACAACAACTCATAATATTTGAATTTTCCTATACTCACACTTAAGTTGGGCCCATCATTCTCGATCCCTCTGGCTTTTAAAGTTGTCATTGTTCTTGTCTCCGATTTCTTTCCTGATTTTAATGGATTTTTGCTCCTCATCTTACTTTTGACATCATGCTTGTTCAATTCCTTTGAGTATGGATGGTGCTTTGATCTCCAAAACATGAATTAATAGCTAAAAGAGATCAAGTCTCACTTAATCAACTTCATTAATTAATTACTAACAGAGATCAAGTCTCACGGAATCAACATTGCCTAAACCTGTAAACATTGGGCCTTTACTCTTTAGGGACATTATAATAAATTGAGACCACTAGATTTTTTCATCTAGTCTATATGTAGACTTGGAGTTTATTTTGGATAGCTTTCTACCTGCTTTGCGTTTCAGACCGCCGACACAACTTTGTTTAAGGAATTGATTTTTTTGTTGTTTTTATAAAATTTTGTGTCAGGAAGCTACTTTCTAATAAGTTTCTTTCTCCACCCCAACTTTATAAACATTTTTTATAAAAAATTGCAGCCAACCCTGAACAAACCCTTTATGTTTTGCAAAACACCTATTGATTGCTTTTAAATTGAATTCCTAAGATGGAGCAAAGTTTTTTGTAGCTTTAGAAGTAGATGTAGTGTACCAAATTGGTGGAACAAGGATTGCTTTTTCCTTAATGGTGGAGGATGATCTTTTGGGCGGCACCAAAAATTTTTGTTTGGCAAAACGTTGGGTGGAATATTATTCACCTTTTGTTGATGTTAACTCAAATTCTCTTTCTCCTTTCAGGATCTTTGTTTGGCTTCTCCCGAAAAAGTGTCTTGTTCATGTAGCACAAAGCTTGCTGAAGAAGTTTTGAATCTGGAACAAGAGCTAGGCAGACTGAAGACAATTATTGCAGTAGAGAAATCATCTCGCGTTGAGGCAGAAAAAAGAGCAATTCTTTCAGAAACTGAGCTAAGCATCACAAATGATAAGCTCCTGCGGATAAGTAAGGAATATGATGCAACAACAGACAAATTGAAGGACACAAGGTCTGTCATTGAAGCCCTTGAATCCCAACAAATGCTTTCGATTAATGAACTTGAGGAACTGAGAGAGAATAACATTAGATTTGCGGATACTGTGAAGATACAGGAGCAACAGATCTCCACAATTAAGAAACAGCTTGCTTTGCGCATTGATGTTGGAAACAGAAAATCTATTATTGCTCATGAAATATTGAGAGAAGATTACTCTGAAAGTGAGTGTTCTTCTCCTTTTCAGGATAAACTGAAAAGAGTGCAAGCTTCTCTAGAAAAAGCTTGGAACCTGAACATGAGGTATCAAAGTGACCAGGCATCTCACTCATCCAGTGAAAGAGAAATGGATGAAGTTCGTAGGCAAGTTGAAGCTGAAACTGCTGAAGTTATTGTCTGCCTGCAAGAGGAGCTCACCACAGTTAATCAAATAGTTGATGAATGCAACAAAAATGAACTGTTGGCCAAACAACGCTTAATGGATCTTGAAAAGGAGAAAAAGGAGCAAGATGATAAACTCTATTTGTTAACTCTAGAAAATATAAGGCTTGCCAAATTAACTGAAGAGAAAGACCAGAATGCGAGTTCAATCATGGAACATTGGGAGCAACTAGCCATTGAAATTTTAGATCTTCTTGAGAACGGAAAGACACAACTCGATAATGCCACTCATGAGGCAGCTTCTATTTCTGATATTTGCTCTAACAAAAGTTGGATCACTGAGCAATTTGGAAAAATCATTATGGGAATCTCTAAAAGAGATTCTTTAATTGAAGAACTACAGAAGAATTTGGAAGATGTTTGTTATGTAAGGCATGATATGGAGTCAAAATTGATGACCTTGAGAGGAGCAATACTGGCTATTACTGAAGCACAACAGCAAGAAAATTCTGACAAAGAAAGCAGAATTCTCCATTTAACTTCACTATTGGTCGAGAAAACATCTATCATATCTGAATTAGAAGACAAAGTTGAGGACGCTGTAAGAAAAGTTAGGAAAGCTGAGATATGCGCTGCAATTTTTTTCATTATTGGGAAGAAATTATATGAGATAAATAAGATTCATCTTCAAGCATTGGATGAGGCCAACTTGCAGCTTAGAGAATCTGAAAGTACTATTCCGCAAAAAGATGACATCATACAAGGGCATGCTTCTTTACTACCCAATGAAGGCAAAGGCTGTCAAGATCAAAGAGCACAGGTAGAGCAAAATTATCAACATGCCACTTCTCTAGAACACTGGAAAGACGGTTATTTAGATACCAGTTCGAAGAACGAGGAGGGAAACTTCACTACTCCAGTTTCTTCTTGTGGTCTTGTAGAAGCAAAGATGAAGCTTCGAGAATTTCAAATGCAAATGAGTACACTGAAATCTTGTATGCATGAGTATGTTGATAACCAGGTAAGCTAATGCCCCTTTCCTTAATAAACAAGAGAATAAATCCGGATCACTGCTTTTATCTTTTTTGTTATTTCTTTTATTTATGGCATTGATGGGTTTTTTCTCTTTTTCAAGTAAATGAATAGCATTCTTCAAATTTTTTTACTTATAGCATGGCAATGTTGCAGTCTAACATTGGATCTAGTCAAGATACTCACAATGATGAGCAAAAGAATGCTGAAAGCATGCAGTGTATCATTGAGAATTATTCTACCAAAAAAATGAATAAATCTTACAAACAATTGCCCGAAGACATACTTGAGAGGGAGGAAACTATAGAAATTTTAAGAAAGGAAATAGAATCAGCTCTTCAAAGCTTAAAGGAGGTCCAGTGTCAAATGGCTGAAATGTTTGATGAGAAAGAAGATATTAAGAAGTCCATGTTGCGCAGCCACAATAGCATCAAAGGTCTGACGACTGAAGTTCATTGGTTGTATTCAGAGATTCTTAATAAGGAAAAAGAGTTTGAATTTAAGCTGCTCCAATTAGAAGAAAAACTGCAAACATTTGAGGGGAATTCAGTGGCATTTAATTGCTTATGGAGGAAAGAAAAGGAGGTAAAGACACTCGTTAATTTAGCTCTCTGGATTATTTTTTATTATGTTGGAAGATTTTTTGCCTTTATGAGTTTTATGATCATGTCAATGGTTTTAATCCAACCATTGTCATCTTATCTGCTATTTTTCAGCCCTCATAAAACAAAGCTTAATTAATATGTTAGCTAACAGTAAGGACTATGTCAACCAACTGTGACTCTCATTGCCAAGTTCTTTATTTTCTTTTTCTTTGTGATCACTCTATATTTGAAAATTTGGTATTACTGTTAGAAGGGAGTTATACAATAGCATTCTTTGATATGTAGTTATCTGATTATACTGCCTTATTTCCATGCATAATTTGCTTGATCAGAAAAAACATCTTCTTGAGGATTTGCAGAAAGAAATGTATTGCATCAGATATGAAAAGGATAAACTTGAATCTAATGTGTCTACCTTGACTGAGAAGTTGATCCTTGTTGAAGTAAATAAATCGATTGCTGCTGAGCAGATGGAGAATCAGTTGATGGAGAATGAGGAGTTGAAATTAAGACTAATGGAGATGTCAATGGTGCTTGATCAGAAAAAACAGCTTTATGAGGACCTGCAGAAAGAAATATGTTGCTTCAAACATGAAAATGATAAACTTGAATCTCATGTGTCTACCTTAACTGAGAAATTGATCCTTGTTGAAGAAAATAAAGCCATTGCCGCTGAGCAGCTTGAGAATCAGTTGATGGAGAATGAGGAGCTGAAACTAAGATTAATGGGGATGTCAATGATGCTCGAGGAACTCCGGAGCAAATATGTAGTGTGCAAAGAATCAGATAATATGAAAACCATAGCTATGGAGAGGTTAAAGAAAGAATTGCTTGATGGATGTATATTGACTGGGCAAAGAGAAGTTCTTGTTGAGGAGTTGCAGAAGGACATGTCCAGAATTACACACGAGAAAGACGAATTTGAATCTGAGGCATACACTTTAAAAGAGAAGATGATCCTTGTTGAAGAAAATAAACTCATCGTTGCTGAGCAGCTGGAGAATCAGGTGATGGAGAATGAGGAGCTGAGATTAACATTAATGGAGATGTCAATGGGGCTTGAGGAACTCCAACGAAAATATGAAGTAGTATGCAAAGAATCAAATAATGTGAAAACAATCGCTTTGGAGAGGTTAAAGAAAGAATTGCTTGATGCAAGTATCTTGATTGGGCAAAGAGATGTTCTTGTTGAGGAGGTGCAGAAGGACATGTCCAGAATTGCACATGAGAAAGAAAAGTTTGAATTTGAGGCATACACTTTAAAAGAGAAGTTGAAATTAGCGAAATCCATTGCTAAAAAAAATGAAGCTGTGGAAACAGAATCTCCACAAAGGAAGCTATTGATGGAGAATGAGCAGCTGAAGTTACAATTAGAACATATGACAAGGATGCTTCATGAGGTGAAGGCTCTCAATCGAAATCTACAAGAAGAGTTGGAGGATAAAATGAGTTCTGCAATTTTGCAAAAAAAGCTGCATGATTCGCTTAGCAAAAGAAGTAATGTTTTTGAGGAGTTCCAGAATGAGATGACAGTAAGCACACATTCGAAAGAACAGCTTGAATCTCAGGTGTCTATTTTGAAAGAAAAGCTTAAATTGGCAGAATCCCTTGCTGTAGTAAATAAAGTTGTTGCAATAGAAGCCCGACAGGTGCAAATACCAAAAACTATGCACGTCTCAATGGTTTTTATTATATCTTTTCTCAATTGGCTATCTTTCACAATTTCACGCAGATTGCAGAAGAAAGAAGATCGTATGCTCAAGTCAAAGAAGAGGAGGTTAAGTTGTTAGAGAGATCAATTGAAGAGCTTGAATGCACAATTAATGCATTGCAAGAACAGGTATTACATTACTATTCTCTTCTTTAAATTCATTGTTTTCCTATGTAAAACCGCATTTCCATTTGAGTTTGTCATGGTTACTTAAGGTAAAAATTGTGAAAGGAGAAGCAGAAAGGCAAAGAATACAACGCAATGAGCTGGAAATGGAAGAAGAGGCAAAAAGGTTTGTTTTAAAACTTAGCAATTTACCTTCAGGATTACAAGAATAGGTAACCTAAGAGCACGTCTAAACAAGGAAAAATTCTATTATAAATTGCAGTAAGCACCGAAATAATTTTTAAATCAAGGAAATAAACAAGAAACAAGCTTCCAATCACGCTAAAATCTGTTCTAAAATAACCATACTAAGCTTGCCCTAAAATCGGATTGTCTTGTCCCACTGCATGGAGTTCTATACATGAATCATTTTTCTTCATTTTGTCTTATTGAGTATTATATTTTCATTTAATTCTAATACATTAAGATAATTTTTATGCAACATGCTCAATCTTTCTTAACATTCAATTAAAAAACATCAACTCTCCTAATAGGGCCATCATATGATCAATATTTAATGTTACCAAGCCATCTAAGGCGACTCTCTCTAATCTTGTTTTTCACTAAAGCTACTCCAACCCTTTCACAGATATATTCGTTTCGCATTTTGTCAATGTAAAGCCACTCATGGTAAACTCATGAGAAACCAACAGGACTCACACACATTTGGCTTGAAGCATTCCTCCAACCTACTAGCAGTTTTAAATGAATATCCCTAGGTAGCCACTCATCCAAGAAATAAGAAAGAAATTAAAAAATGAACCAACAATCAAAAAATAGAGGATCTGATGATGTGAATGCCTTCTTGGATTCGGTGTCTGACTTAATGGCTCATTTTTTATGTTCCTTGCGGTGACTCTTTGCCTCTTGATATCAATGGCCATGTCTTCGAATCACCTTCATCAATTATGGATCGTAAAATTTCTCCAACCCATGGACAAAAAATTCCATTAGGCAAGAGGAGTTACCTGTTCAATAAATCTAGAAATAATCATTTGATTGTGAATGGATAATAGTGACCTAGATAGAAGCTTTAGGGAATCCAGGAACCCATGTTTCTATTGTTAACAAAGAGTTTGAGGGTGAGTTTGGGGCCGCAGTGCGGTGCTTGCTTTTTTGAAAAGTTGCAGCTGAAATTTGTGTTTTCCTGCCATGNTACCAATTTTAAGAAATTAGAAATAAAACTCAATCCCAAAATACTCCCCTCACTCTCTTAAGGGTTTGGTATAAATAGAATTGTATCCCTTCTAACCTCTAGGATCCTAAATTACGAAACAATCCCTATGAAATGGCAAAAGAAAACATATTTATACTAATTAAAACTTCTAAGAATGTGCATAATGTAAGTGAAAGTGTATATTTCGCCCTCTTTTGGTTAGATTCATAGGCTTTTTCATCTTAATTTCTTGTATTACAAGTTGTCGCTAATGATGAATTTTTATTTCCTTGCAGGCAACTTAAGGAAAACATATCTGAACTAGAGAATGCTCAAAATAGTATTCAACTTCTCCGAAAAGAGGCAACAGAAAGAGAATTAGAGGTTTGTAATTTTGTTTGTTTGGCTTGACATAATCTTTGTGCATAATGAAAATATAAAAGATCCCTGAATTCTAAAAGATAATAAAGTAAAGCTTTGAAATTTTAATTTCTATTACATTCATTGTTTTTAGATATAATCATTATTTTTTTATTCTATTCTTAATGACTCCTAAATTATTGGAAATAGCATATAGAAGTTATTTATCTTTAAGTTTGTTGTAGAATTTTAGATTTAAGATTAGTGAAGCTAGTTTGCATTTATTAAATATGCATGTAATTACCAAGAACAACAACAACAAGCCTTTGTCCCGCTGAGTAGAGTCCACAACATAATTTTTTTTTCTTCATTTGGTCATATTGGGTATTATATTTTCATTTAATTCTAATACATTAAGATAATTTTTTTATGCAACATGCCCAAGACTTTTTGTATCTATATCAATCTTTCTTAGCATAAGTCATTTAAAACATCAACTCTCCTAATAGGGTCATCATATGATCAATATTTAATGTGACCAAACCATCTAAGGCGACTCTCTCTAATCTTGTTTTTCACTAAAGCTACTCCAACCCTTTCAAGTGTATATATGTTTCTCATTTTGTCAGTGTAAAGCCACTCATCCACCTAAAGCATTCTCATCTAGGCAACACTCTATGTTTCTCTTTTACAGGCCAACATCTTGCGCCATAAAGCGTTGCGGATCTTACCATCATCTTATAAATTTTTTCTTTAATTCTAAGCGGTATTTTGCTATCACACTATAGACCAAATACATTCTTCCACTTCAACTATCGAACTTTAATTCTACTAATAACATCCCCATCTATACATCATCATCTATATCCCCATCTATATCACCATCACTTTGAACAATAGAGCTGAGATATCTAAAACATTACACATTTTATTGACTTAGATATAATCAATATTTTTTTTTCTTTTCTTACTGACTCCTAAATTATTGGAAATAGCATATAAAAGTTATTTATCTTTAAGTTTTGTTATAGAATTATAGATTTAAGATTAGTGAAGCGGGTTTGCATTTATTAAATATGCATGTAAGTATCAAGAACAACAGCAACAAGCCTTTGTCCTGCAGAGTAGAGTCCACAACATGAATCTTTTTTCTTCATTTTGTCCTATTGGCTATTATATTTTCATTTAATTCTAATACATTAAGATAATTTTTTATGCAACATGCCCAAGGCTTTTTGTATCTATCTCAATCTTTCTTAGCATAAGTCATTTAAAACATCAACTCTCCTAATAGGGTCATCATATGATCAATATTTAATGTAACCAAACCATCTAAGTCGACTCTCTCTAATCTTGTTTTTTCACTAAAGCTACTCCAACCCTTTCACGTATATTTTTGTTTCTCATTTTGTCAGTGTAAAGCCACTCATCCACCTAAAGCATTCTCATCTAGGCAACAATCTACGTTTCTCTTTTACAGGCCAACATTTTGCACCATAAAGCGTTGCTGATCTTACCTTCATCTTATAAATTTTTTCTTTAATTCTAAGCAGTATTTTGCTATCACACTATAGACCAAATACATTCTTCCACTTCAATCATCGAACTTGAATTCTACTAATAACATCTCCATCTATATATCATCATCTATATCCCCATCTATATCACCATCACTTTGAACAATAGACCTGAGATATCTAAAACATTACACATTTTATTGACTTAGTTGCCAATTGTTACCCCCCCCCGCGCCAGATCCACTACTACTAAAATTATATTCCATGCATTCAGTTTTAGATCTACTCAAACAAAAGCCTTTAGATTGTGAAGTTGATGTCCATAAATCTAGTTTTTCCTTTAAACTCTCTCCCTAGCTTTATCCAATAGAAGGCTATCATTAGCAAAAAGCATGCACCAGGGCACATTCTTCTGTAAATATCCATAACTAAAACAAAAAGATCTAAGCTTAAAGCTGATTCTTGATGTAAACCAACTGAAATAAGAAAATACTTGAATTTCTAATTGCATGCAATTACTCCTAAATTAAAAATTAAATATATGGAGTTTGTTTTGACATGTACTTGAATTTCCTTTTCATGACTAATATTTATTTTTTCAGATTTTTTATACCCACCAATCATTATGAATTGCTATGAAATATAATCTTGTCGGTTTCATGTTTATGCATCAGCATAGTCGAAATGTTTTTCTCCTTCTAGGAACATTTTGAAATCCTTCTATACTCCATGTTTGATACAATGTAAAATATTAACATCAACAAAGGCCTAGATCAAAATGTCTTTAATGTATTAAAAATTATTCAAACATCACTCATTTTATAAAATAGAAGCATCAAAATTATAGAGAAAGGATGCCTATGATTGAATTGATTGAACATGACGGGAAAACAATGGACAATGCATACAACATTGTGCAAGTGCAGCTCTAAATGCATCATCAACAACAACAACAACAAAGCCTTAATCCCACTACGTGGGGTTGGCTACATGAATCCTTTTTCTCCATTGCGTCCTATTTAGTGTCATATTTTCATTTAGTTCTAGTAAATTAAGATAATTTTTTATACAATAAGCCTAAGTCTTCCTAGGTCTACCTCTACCTTTCTTAACACATGTCGAATCTAAAACATCTACTCTCCTAATCGGATCATCAGATGGTCGACGTGTAATGTGACTAAACCATCTAAGACGACTTTCTCTAATTTTATCTGTCACGGGAGTTACACCAACCCTATCACGGATATAATCATTTCGCATTTTGTCTCTAAGTGTAAAGCCACTCATCCACCTAATCATTCTTATCTCGACAACACTTAACTTATTATTATGCTTCTATTTTAAAGGCCAACATTCAACGCCATAGAGCATTGCAGGTCTCACCACCGTCTTATAAAAT
>JXCR01124538.1:178847-189515 GCA_002079205.1 Phalaenopsis hybrid cultivar | reverse complement strand
ATTATTATTCACGATATTAAGATCACTAAGGTCGATCGTATTTTCAGAAACTTCATTAAAAAGTTTATCAAAATATCACTAAGCTCTAAATGCATCACATAAATAAAATTAATCAAATTGTCACTCTCGCAAAACAAGTCATATCGACGCATTCATAATTTTGAAAACTGCCAGAAATGACATTCATATTGCCCAAATCACCTCACAAGAAAAAAAAAATTGACTGTATTTATGATAAGGATGAAATCTCAGCATCCCTTGGTGAAAAAAATGTTTACAGGGGAGGAATATAACATATTAAATTTTTCCAATATTTAATCTATCTCAAATTTGATTAAAGAAAATATCAAATCCTATAAATCTCTAACTCTTATGCAGCTGCCCGCGCCTGTATTACTTTCAAATTTCAGCCCCCATGCCCTACTATGGCATTAAGTGTCATCCACCTTACATTCAGCCCTCCATTGATTATATCTCCCTACTCCTACCCTTTGCCCCTCTCCCAGCATCTGCTTCACTCTCTCTCTTTCATATACTCGTGAGATTCTGTTTTCTTTCACTCTCTCTCTTTCATATACTCGTGAGATTTTGTTTTCTTTTTAATTCTCCAGTTTAAACTCTGAAATGACATTCTTCAATATAATATGCCAATGGAGTTATCTTGGTGCTTTAGTAGTCATTTATATCCACTTATTACATATTGACTGATACTTATTTCACATTTTTTAACTAAGATAGTGAAGTCCAAGATGAGATTTTGGTATTCATGCTTAAAAAGAACAAGGCCTGCAATACATTAATAAGATAACATGTGATAACTTCTTTACGTTTTCTGTTTCGTTCAGTATTTTCATGTTTTTTGAGTTTTGCGATGTAACTTATATGGGGTATAACATGAGTAATTGAGCCCCCAAAATAGTTATTCTTACTGCTCTTAGTTGTGGTTGTTGGCTAATAACATGAGGAACTATAGCTTATTGAACCATGCACTTCTCTGGTTGCTCAGCTTGTCCAGTGCAAATCAATAATATCAGAACTGAACTTGCATGCAGAGGCACAAGCAAGCGAATATAACCGGAAGGTACCCCCATCACTTTACCTTTTTTTTCAGCTAAATCCATGAAGGTTTTGGTACTTTGTGTGTTTAAGTAATTTGCCAAAATCACAAAGTGAACTACCTTGCATTTACTTTTTTAACGAGAAATAGTCAAAATTGTCCCTCAATTCTTTGCAGGGGGATTATTTTGATCTCATAATTTAAAAAAATATCACTTTAATCCCAGACAGTTTTAATATGGGTTGAAAATAGTCTCCAGAAAGGACTACTTGCCTTCCTTCCCCATAGCCTCCGGTCACTTCTAATCTCCTTTCCCAACCTCTATCGCTCCATCCTCCTGCATTTTACCTCGTTGTCTCTGTAATTCTGCACCTTCCCTTGCTACCATCAGCATTCCTTTGCTGCCACCACCCTTGCCAACCATCCCGATCCACCTAACTCGACCTCCACCGCCCTTGGGATGCACATTTGAAGTGTACGTTTGTGTCATCCTATGTGTTGGTATGTTATTTTCAGTTTGTGTGTCTTGCAACCCTATACCTGTATCAATAAAAGTTTGCTTGCNAATTAGGAAAGCTGAGATATGCGCTGCAATTTTTTTTATTATTGGGAAGAAATTATATGAGATAAATAAGATTCATCTTCAAGCATTGGATGAAGCCAACTTGCAACTTAGAGAATCTGAAAGTACTATTCCGCAAAAAGATGACATCATACAAGGGCATGCTTCTTTACTACCCATTGAAGGCAAAGGATGTCAAGATCAAAGAGCACAGGTAGAGCAAAATTATCAACAGACCAATTCTCTAGAACACTGGAAAGACGGTTATTTAGATACCAGTTCGAAGAACGAGGAGGGAAACATCACTACTCCAAATTCTTCTTGTGGTCTTGTAGAAGCAAAGATGAAGCTTCAAGAATTTCAAATGCAAATGAGTACACTGAAATTTTGTATGCATGAGTATGCTGATAACCAGGTAAGCTAATGCCCCTTTCCTTAATAAACAAGCGAATAAACCCGGATCACTGCTTTTATCTTTTTTGTTATTTCTTTTATTTATGGCATTCTCTTTTTCAAGTAAATAAATAGCATTCTTCAAATTTTTTTACTTATAGCGTGGCAATGTTGCAGTCTAACATTGGATCTAGTCAAGATACTCACAATGATGAGCAAAAGAATGCTGAAAGCTTGCAGTGTATCATTGAGAATTATTCTAGCAAAAAAATGAATAAATCTTACAAACAACTACCCGAAGACATACTTGAGAGGGAGGAAACTATAGAAATTTTAAGAAAGGAAATAGAATCAGCTCTTCAAAGCTTAAAGGAGGTCCAGTGTCAAATGGCTGAAATGTTTGATGAGAAAGAAGATATTAAGAAGTCCATGTTGCGCAGCCACAATAGCATCAAAGGTCTGACGACTGAAGTTCATTGGTTGTATTCAGAGATTCTTAATAAGGAAAAAGAGTTTGAATTTAAGCTGCTCCAATTAGAAGAAAAACTGCAAACATTTGAGGGGAATTCAGTGGCATTTAATTGCTTATGGAGGAAAGAAAAGGAGGTAAAGACACTCGTTAATTTAGCTCTCTGGATTATTTTTTTTTATGTTGGAAGATTTTTTGCCTTTATGAGTTTTATGATCATGTCAATAGCTTTAATCCAACCATTGTCATCTTATCTGCTATTTTTCAGCCCTCATAAAACAAAGCTTAATTAATATATTAGCTAACAGTAAGGACTATGTCAACCTATTGTGACTCTCATTGCCAAGTTCTTTATTTTTTTTTTTTCTTTGTGATCACTCTATATTTGAAAATTTGGTATGACTGTTAGAAGGGAGTTATACAATAGCATTCTTTGATATGCAGTTATCTGATTATACTGTCTTATTACCATGCATAATTTGCTTGATCAGAAAAAACATCTTCTTGAGGATTTGCAGAAAGAAATGTATTGCATCAGATATGAAAAGAATAAACTTGAAACTAATGTGTCTACCTTGATTGAGAAGTTGATCCTTGTTGAAGTAAATGAATCGATTGCTGCTGAGCAGGTGGAGAATCAGTCGATGGAGAATGAGGAGTTGAAATTAAGACTAATGGAGATGTCAATGGTGCTTGATCATAAAAAACAGCTTTATGAGGACCTGCAGAAAGAAATATGTTGCTTCAAACATGAAAATGATAAACTTGAATCTCATGTGTCTACCTTCACTGAGAAATTGATCCTTGTTGAAGAAAATAAAGCCATTTCCGCTGAGCAGCTTGAGAATCAGTTGATGGAGAACGAGGAGCTGAAACTAAGATTAATGGGGATGTCAATGATGCTCGAGGAATTCCGAAGCAAATATGTAGTGTGCAAAGAATCAGATAATATGAAAACCATAGCTATGGAGAGGTTAAAGAAAGAATTGCTTGATGCATGTATATTGATTGGGCAAAGAGATGTTCTTGTTGAGGAGTTGCAGAAGGACATGTCCAGAATTGCACACAAGAATGATGAATTTGAATCTGAGGCATCCACTTTTAAAGAGAAGTTGATCCTTGTTGAAGAAAATAAATTCATCGTTGCTGAGCAGCTGGAGAATCAGTTGATGGAGAATGAGGAGCTGAAATTAAGATTAATGGAGATGACAATGGGGCTTGAGGAACTCCAACGAAAATATGAAGTAGTATGCAAAGAATCAAATAATGTGAAAACAATCGCTTTGGAGAGGTTAAAGAAAGAATTGCTTGATGCAAGTATCTTGATTGGGCAAAGAGATGTTCTTGTTGAGGAGCTGCAGAAGGACATGTCCAGAATTGCACATGAGAAAGAAAAGTTTAAATTTGAGGCATACACTTTAAAAGAGAAGTTGAAATTAGCGAAATCCATTGCTGAAAAAAATGAAGCTGTGGAAACAGAATCTCCACAAAGGAAGCTATTGATGGAGAATGAGCAGCTGAAGTTACAATTAGAACATATGACAAGGATGCTTCATGAGGTGAAGACTCTCAATCGAAATCTACAAGAAGAGTTGGAGGATAAAATGAGCTCTGCAATTTTGCAAAAAAAGCTGCATGATTCGCTTAGCGAAAGAAGTAATGTTTTTGAGGAGTTCCAGAATGAGATGACAGTAAGCACACATTTGAAAGAACAGCTTGAATCTCAGGTGTCTATTTTGAAAGAAAAGCTTAAATTGGCAGAATCCCTTGCTGTAGTAAATAAAGTTGTTGCAATAGAAGCCCGACAGGTGCAAATACCAAAAACTATGCACGTCTCAATGGTTTTTATTATATCTTTTCTCAATTGGCTATCTTTCACAATTTCACGCAGATTGCAGAAGAAAGAAGATCGTATGCTCAAGTCAAAGAAGAGGAGGTTAAGTTGTTAGAGAGATCAATTGAAGAGCTTGAATGCACAATTAATGCATTGCAAGAACAGGTATTACATTACTATTCTCTTCTTTAAATTCATTGTTTTCCTATGTAAAACCGCATTTCCATTTGAGTTTGTCATGGTTACTTAAGGTAAAAATTGTGAAAGGAGAAGCAGAAAGGCAAAGAATACAACGCAATGAGCTGGAAATGGAAGAAGAGGCAAAAAGGTTTGTTTTAAAACTTAGCAATTTACCTTCAGGATTACAAGAATAGGTAACCTAAGAGCACGACTAAACAAGGAAAAATTCTATTATAGATTGCAGTAAGCACCGAAATAATTTTTAAATCAAGGAAATAAACAAGAAACAAGCTTCCAATCACGCTAAAATCTGTTCTAAATTAACCATACTAAGCTTGCCCTAAAACCGGATTGTCTTGTCCCACTGCATGGAGTTCTATACATGAATCCTTTCTCTTCATTTTGTCTTATTGAGTATTATATTTTCATTTAATTCTAATACATCAAGATAATTTTTATGCAACATGCCCAAGTCTTTTTGGATATATCTCAATCTTTCTTAACATTCAATTAAAAAACATCAACTCTCCTAATAGGGCCATCATATGATCAATATTTAATGTTACCAAGCTATCTAAGGCGACTCTCTCTAATTTTGTTTTTCAATAAAGCTACTCCAACCCTTTCACAGATATATTAGTTTCGCATTTTGTCAATGTAAAGCCACTCATGGTAAACTCATGAGAAACTAACAAGATTCACACACATTTGGCTTGAAGCATTCCTCCAACCTACTGGCAGTTTTAAATGAATATCCCTAGGTAGCCACTCATCCAAGAAATAAGAAAGAAATTAAAAAATGAACCAACAATCAAAAAATAGAGGATCTGATGATGTGAATGCCTTCTTGGATTCGGTGTCTGACTTAATGGCTCATTTTTTATGTTCCTTGCGGTGACTCTTTGTCTCTTGATATCAATGGCCATGTCTTCGAATCACCTTCATCAATTATGGATCATAAAATTTCTCCAGCCCACTGACAAAAAATTCCATTAGACAAGAGGAGTTACCTGTTCAATAAATCTAGAAATAATCATTTGATTGTGAATGGATAATAGTGACCTAGATAGAAGCTTTAGGGAATCCAGGAACCCATGTTTCTATTGTTAACAAAGAGTTTGAGGGTGCGTTTGGGGCCGCAGTGCGGTGCTTGCTTTTTTGAAAAGTTGCAGCTGAAATTTGTGTTTTCCCGCCATTGCTAGCTATATGCGGTGACTACTAGAAAACTGTTGTCTGACTTTTTTTCACAAAAAAAAAAAAAAAAATTGTAACAGCAACAACAGCTTCACAACTGGCTTATTCAAACAATTGTAGTTGTCCCAAATAGAACTTGAGTCAGTTTCACCACAGCTTCCCCTTCTCTCCTCTCCAAACTTGGAAAATCCAACATCAAAATAGGAAATTCTTTACCAATTTTAAGAAATTAGAAATAAAACTCAATCCCAAAATACTCCCCTCACTCTCTTAAGGGTTTGGTATTAATAGAATTGTATCCCTTCTAACCTCTAGGATCCTAAATTACGAAACAATCCCTATGAAATAGCAAAAGAAAACATATTTATACTAATTAAAACTTCTAAGAATGTGCATAATGTAAGTGAAAGTGTATATTTCGCCCTCTTTTGGTTAGATTCATAGGCTTTTTCATCTTAATTTCTTGTATTACAAGTTGTCGCTAATGATGAATTTTTATTTCCTTGCAGGCAACTTAAGGAAAACCTATTTGAACTAGAGAATGCTCAAAATAGTATTCAACTTCTCCGAAAGGAGGCAACAGAAAGAGAATTAGAGGTTTGTAATTTTGTTTGTTAGGCTTGACATAATCTTTGTGCATAATGAAAATATAAAAGATCCCTGAATTCTAAAAGATAATAAAGTAAAGCTTTGAAATTTTAATTTCTATTACATTCATTGTTTTTAAATATAATCATTATTTTTTTATTGTTTTCTTAATGACGCCTAAATTATTGGAAATAGCATATAGAAGTTATTTATCTTTAAGTTTTGTTATAGAATTATAGATTTAGTGAAGCTGGTTTGCATTTATTAAATATGCATGTAATTACCAAGAACAACAACAACAAGCCTTTGTCCCGCTGAGTAGAGTCCACAACATGAATTTTTTTTCTTCATTTGGTCATATTGGGTATTATAATTTCATTTAATTCTAATACATTAAGATAATTTTTTTATGCAACATGCCCAAGACTTTTGGTATCTATATCAATCTTTCTTAGCATAAGTCATTTAAATCATCAACTCTCCTAATAGGGTCATCATATGATCAATATTTAATGTGACCAAACCATCTAAGGCGACTCTCTCTAATCTTGTTTTTCACTAAAGCTACTCCAACCCTTTCAGGTATATATTTGTTTCTCATTTTGTCAGTGTAAAGCCACTCATCCACCTAAAGCATTCTCATCTAGGCAACACTCTATGTTTCTCTTTTACAGACCAACATCTTGCGCCATAAAGCTTTGCGGATCTTACCATCATCTTATAATTTTTTTCTTTAATTCTAAGTGGTATTTTGCTATCACACTATAGACCAAATACATTGTTTCACTTCAACCATCGAACTTTAATTCTACTAATAACATCCCCATCTATACATCATCATCTATATCCCCATCTATATCACCATCACTTTGAACAATAGAGCTGAGATATCTAAAACATTACACATTTTATTGACTTAGATATAATCAATATTTTTTTTTCTTTTCTTAATGACTCCTAAATTATTGGAAATAGCATATAGAAGTTATTTATCTTTAAGTTTTGTTATAGAATTATAGATTTAAGATTAGTGAAGCTGGTTTGCATTTATTAAATATGCATGTAAGTATCAAGAACAACAGCAACAAGCCTTTGTCCTGCAGAGTAGAGTCCACAACATGAATCTTTTTTCTTCATTTTTTCCTATTGGGTATTATATTTTCATTTAATTCTAATACATTAAGATAATTTTTTATGCAACATGCCCAAGACTTTTTGTATCTATCTCAATCTTTCTTTGCATAAGTCATTTAAAACATCAACTCTCCTAATATGGTCATTATATGATCAAAATTTAATGTGACCAAACCATCTAAGTCGACTCTCTCTAATCTTGTTTTTCACTAAAGCTACTCCAACCCTTTCACGTATATATTTGTTTCTCATTTTGTCAGTGTAAAGCCACTCATCCACCTAAAACATTCTCATCTAGGCAACAATCTATGTTTCTCTTTTACAGGCCAACATTTTGCGCCATAAAGCGTTGCTGATTTTACCATCATCTTATAATTTTTTTCTTTAATTCTAAGCAGTATTTTGCTATCACACTATAGACCAAATACATTCTTCCACTTCAATCATCGAACTTGAATTCTACTAATAACATCTCCATCTATATATCATCATCTATATCCCCATCTATATCACCATCACTTTGAACAATAGACCTGAGATATCTAAAACATTACACATTTTATTGACTTAGTTGCCAATTGTTACCCCCCCCCGCGCCAGATCCACTACTACTAAAATTATATTCCATGCATTCAGTTTTAGATCTACTCAAACAAAAGCCTTTAGATTGTGAAGTTGATGTCCATAAATCTAGTTTTTCCTTTAAACTCTCTCCCTAGCTTTATCCAATAGAAGGCTATCATTAGCAAAAAGCATGCACCAGGGCACATTCTTCTGTAAATATCCATAACTAAAACAAAAAGATCTAAGCTTAAAGCTGATTCTTGATGTAAACCAACTGAAATAAGAAAATACTTGAATTTCTAATTGCATGCAATTACTCCTAAATTAAAAATTAAATATATGGAGTTTGTTTTGACATGTACTTGAATTTCCTTTTCATGACTAATATTTATTTTTTCAGATTTTTTATACCCACCAATCATTATGAATTGCTATGAAATATAATCTTGTCGGTTTCATGTTTATGCATCAGCATAGTCGAAATGTTTTTCTCCTTCTAGGAACATTTTGAAATCCTTCTATACTCCATGTTTGATACAATGTAAAATATTAACATCAACAAAGGCCTAGATCAAAATGTCTTTAATGTATTAAAAATTATTCAAACATCACTCATTTTATAAAATAGAAGCATCAAAATTATAGAGAAAGGATGCCTATGATTGAATTGATTGAACATGACGGGAAAACAATGGACAATGCATACAACATTGTGCAAGTGCAGCTCTAAATGCATCATCAACAACAACAACAACAAAGCCTTAATCCCACTACGTGGGGTCGGCTACATGAATCTTTTTTCTCCATTGCGTCCTATTTAGTGTCATATTTTCATTTAGTTCTAGTAAATTAAGATCATTTTTTATACAATAAGCCCAAGTCTTCCTAGGTCTACCTCTACCTTTCTTAACACATGTCGAATCTAAAACATCTACTCTCCTAATCGGATCATCAGACGGTCGACGTGTAATGTGACTAAACCATCTAAGATGACTTTCTCTAATTTTATCTATCACATGAGCTACACCAACCCTATCACGGATATAATCATTTCGCATTTTGTCTCCAAGTGTAAAGCCACTCATCCACCTAATCATTCTTATCTCGACAACACTTAACTTATTATTATGCTTTTCTTTTAAAGGCCAACATTCAGCGCCATAGAGCATTGCAGGTCTCACCAACGTCTTATAAAATTTTCCTTTTAGTCTAAGCGGTACTTTTCTATCACACAAAAGACCCGAAGCATTCCTCCACTTCAACCAACTAACTCGAATTCTACTATTAACATCCGCATCTATATCACCATTGCTTTGAACAACAGACCCAAGATATCTAAATCGTTCACACCTTTTAATAATTTGATCAGAACAACAGACCCAAGATATCTAAATCGTTCACACTTTTTAATAATTTGATCACCCAAAGTCACACTTCTGTCACTAGAGCTATTATTACAACTAAATTACATTCCATGTATTCAGTTTTAGTTCTACTTAAATGAAGGCCTTTAGACTCCAATGTTGACCTCCATAATTTAAGTTTTTCTTGAGCTTTTTCTCTCGTTTTATCCACGAGAAGGATATCATCAGCAAAAAGCATACACCAAGGTTACATCCTCCTGTAGATGTCCAGTAAGACCAGCCATAACTAAAACAAAAAGATATGGGCTTAAAGCCGATCCCTGATGTAATCCAACAGAAATAGGAAAATATTTGGTCAATCCTCCTTCAGTTTGAACACAACTAACAGCTCTAGTATGCATATCTTTAATGACTTGAATATAAGTCATGTCAACACCTTTCTTCTCAAGGACTCTCCAAAGGATGTCTATTGGAACCTTATCCTAAGCTTTTTCTAAATCAATAAAAATCAAATGTAGATTCTGCTTATTATCTTTGAACTTCTCCATCAAACCTCTCAACAAATGTATAGCTTCCATAGTAGGCTTGCTCGGCATAAATCCAAATTGCTTATGAAAAATCTTTGTAATGCGTCTTAAGCTATGCTTAATTACCCTCTCCCATAACTTTAAAGTATGGCACATCAACTTAATTCCTCTATAATTTGCCCACTCTTGTGCATCCTCTTTATTCTTANCAATTGTTACCCCCCCCCGCGCCAGATCTAGTACTACTAAAATTATATTCCATGCATTCAGTTTTAGATCTACTCAAACGAAAGCCTTTAGATTCTGAAGTTGATCTCCATAAATCTAGTTTTTTTTTTCCTTTAAACTCTCTCCCTAGTTTTATCCACTAGAAGGATATCATTAGCAAAAAGCATGCACCAGGGCACATTCTTCTGTAAATATCCATAACTAAAACAAAAAGATCTAAGCTTAAAGCTGATTCTTGATGTAAACCAACTGAAATAAGAAAATACTTGAATTTCTAATTGCATGCAATTACTCCTAAATTAAATATATGGAGTTTATTTTGACATGTACTTGAATTTCCTTTTTATGGCTAATATTTATTTTTTCAGATTTTTTATACCCACCAATCATTATGAATTGCTATGAAATATAATGTCGTCGGTTTCATGTTTGTGCATCAGCATAGCCGAAATGTTTTTCTCCTTCCAGGAGCATTTTGAAATCCTTCTATACTCCATGTTTGATACAATGTAAAATATTAACATCAACAAAGGCCTAGATCAAAATGTCTTTATTGTATTAAAAATTATTCAAA
>JXCR01124538.1:139797-174416 GCA_002079205.1 Phalaenopsis hybrid cultivar | reverse complement strand
TTTACTTTGAGAAGGATAAGGAGTTGGGAGAGCTGAAAAGGAAAGTTGATGAATTTGTTGAAGAGAGAAAAAGGTGAACTTTTTAGCACATCTTGCCATCGCGATTGACTGATATCCTTTCATTCCACTTTGAGCTAAGGCATACAAGTTTGTTTTTGCATATTTTAGCTTGCTTGAAGAAATAAATAGAAGACACGAAGAATTAATTGCTGCGCAAATTAGGATGCGGAAGCTCGAGGAGAATGAGGAATTTTTATCTACAGAAAATGAAATATTGAAGGTTCTAGTTCATCATCTTTTGTTTTTTTTAATGGTTTTAGTTATTTAAACTTTACATTTCTCATTACTTTTTGAATGTTTTATAGGTTGATAATGCCAAATACAAGAACATTGCCATGGAACTTGAGCTGGAATTAGAAAAAACTTCTATCCAGCTGAATATGCAATAACCTACTCCATACTAAAGGTGAGTTTATTTGAATTACAGAACGTTGTTGGATAAGATATTCTGATGTTGTTCTATTTTTCTTGCTACAGAAACATAATAATATATTATTTATAGAATTTTTTTTTATTAAATAGTATATTATTCTTAATATTATGTTTGATCACTTTAATAGAAATTTAAAATGAAATTAAACGATGCCATGCAAATTCACTTGTCTGCATTTGCAGGCTGCTGCATTAGACTTGTCAAGGAGGTGAAGCAGCATCAGTGATGTTTTTAGTCATGGAGAGGCTAACATATATATATATATATATAATCTTGCTGCTGAACTAATTTCTCATTAGACTCCTAGCTGCCAATGAGATTTCTAATAAATAATCTCTCATTGGCCTATTGCAATTGAGTTTTATGCATTAAACTTGTCAAGGACGTGAAGCAGCGTCAATGATGTTTTTAGTCATGGAGAGGCTCTAACATATATATATATATATATATATTTATATATATATAATCTTGCTGTTGAACTAATTTCTCATTAGACTCCTAGCTGCCAAAGAGATTTCTAATAAATAATCTCTCATTGGCCTATTGCAATTGAGTTTTATGGGGCCAATTGTGCACAATGTTTTGGTCTTTGATTTGTTGGTTTCTTCCTTTTTATAGGTGCTTGTTGGGAGGAATTTTTTTTTATCAGATTATGTAAAGTGCAGACTATTGAATAAATGTAGAGCCTCATTGCATCTCCCATCTCATGATGATTTTTGGGTGTAAATTGCTTAAGTATAAAAAATGGAAATTATATTGCAGACTTCACTTTTAATTTCTATTCATTTTCTATGTTTTCATCAGGAATCACCAATTGATTAACCCGGAATTTTATCTATCACCAGTTTAAGGGGGTTGAACGTATCACCTGTATGAAAAGCCTCCTTTCACGACATTGGAAGCAGCCAAATCTAAATCAGCATCTTCGAGGATAATGCATGCATCTTTGCCTTCAAGTTCCATCTGGAGAGGGATCATGCCAGCTTTCTTAGAAATGGCAATTGCATCACCACCAGTGAAACTGCCATTAATCCACAGATTAGCAAGCAAAACCAATCATTAATATACCCAATTAAAATCAAATCTCATCAGTACCTGCAAAATCCGAAGTGTTCCAAGTGCACTAAGATTACCTTATACAATTGCTCCCAGGGTGCATTGTCAGGAAATCGCCCATCTCTGATCCCTTTCCTGTTATACAACTGCACCCTAGTAAAGAGCAGACTATTGAATAATTGTAGAGCTTCATTGCATCTCCCATCTCATGATGATCTTCATTCATGTTAATTAATTCTCTATGTTTCTGGCAATTGTATTATATTAAGCCTGTTCAAAGAAGTGCAAGCCCTCTTTAGTCGATTGGGCTCTGGATCTCATAATTCTTCTTCTTGTGATGGATAATTTTTAAGCATTTTATCAAGAGATAGAGCCTAATACGCTGTAGTTATATATTTTTTTTTTTTTTCATTTTAGGAGATTATTGCAATTATTTCTTTACTAATTTAATAAGGGCATGCATCATAGGGCTGTCAAAATTTGATTTAACATGTCAACTCAACCCGAACAGGCTCAAAATCAATGTTCGGGTTGACCACAATAAATTTTGAGTCGGGTTCGTTTTAACCTATTTAATTTTTCAAGTTGGGTTTGTGTTGACCTGCCAACTCAAAATTGACTCATCAATCTTAAACTGACTTGAAATAGAGCCACCAACCCGGTTTTGACCCCACTAATTGTTGTTCTTTATATTAAACGAGTTATATGGGTTGAAGGTGAGTTGTGTTCGGGTTGAACTTTTTGAGCATTTAATATATGGGTCGGGTTTGGGCCAAGCTGTTTTGGCTTGAGTCAATTTTTCCGGCAAATAGGAACATGACTCGCGAACCCAACTTCATAACTCTAATACATCTTTCGTTACTCTAAAATGGCCAACTAGTGTACAAGTAAACAATAATTTAGTGGTTTTTATGTGACTTAAATATATTATTTTTTAATGAGGCATAATCCAAATAACATAAAATGGCAAAAAGAAAATAACACAAAAATATGCCAAAAAAAATTAAAACCATCACTAAACAAAACCAAACTACCAACTCACTTTTTTGAACACCTCAAAATGGGGAGGACCCAAATAAAGAATGAACAACACGCATGCTTGGTCGGGTGTCGTTGATGATACTCTTAATTAGTGAAGTTGATATTCTCAAATCCAAGTGATTTGGCTATCAAAATTGATACACAACTAGATTAGTTATTTCAATGCAAATTTAATAAGAAATGTTATTTCATTTATAGAATGAAAGCAAGCTATGTCTATCATCTAAAAAATGAAGTATAATTTTTTTCACTAAAATTAAGTATTTTCATCATTTTTTTTCAAAGAAAAAAGAATTAATTTTACGTTGCATCATAAAAAATATATGGAAAATAATATTTCAATAGAATTTAAAAAGGAATAATTTTAATATGTTTAAACTTCATCAATAATGGGGTAATTAATGAAAATTTGAATTATCATGAAGTCATAGAAATGAGATGAACCACTTTTCAATTTGAAATGGATAAAATCTAAAAAAGATTGACCTAAAATTTTGTTCGCTTCTCTTTCTCTTTCATTATTGGTTATAATGCAAGTATGGAAGGTTTAGATGCTCTATTAAGTCAAGCAATCAATCTATCAATAATCAAATGATGAAGTCAATAGCCCATGGACTCATAAGCTAGCTCCTCCCATGTCAAGGCTCTCATGATACTCATCCAAAACTTTATGATTTGAATTTTTTTCTTAAACAAGGTTATTTGTGGCTCCAAGAAATATGTTGTTTAATTAAAATATAAAATTCAGACTTTCTAATAAACAATGCCATATCTATAATTCTTATAGCAAATTTCTTTGAATTAAGACTGAGTTGAGCATTTCATATCATGTCATTAGGGTTTGCTTTAATCTATACACATGCTTCTTAAATCTATAAACATGATTATGCTACATTGTGCTCCAGAAACTAGAAGGCTGCTTGTTATTCTAACTTGGATAATTTTTAAAAGTAAATTATAAATCTAAAATATAGAAAAGTTAATATATCAAGTTATTCTGGAACACTTGTCTAACCTCACCCACTGGCTTTAAAGAAGTTGCAAAAATTTAAGGGGGTGAAATTTGAAAATTTAGAAATAATTTCAAGCGGCATAAACATGACTTTAATGTTATTTGTGACTATTAATAAAGTCACCAGATAATCTAAATTCAATAATATCTATTGATTGTCCATTAAAGCATAAATTTAAGTTAGCCACTTTATATAAAAAGCCATCCAAAGAATAAATCAGTGATTAATCATTGAATAAGTTAATTTTAATCATCTTTTAAGGATGTATTTAAATTAAGTGTCTAGAAATTTCCTCATTAAGTACAAATCACAAGGCATGCCACTAATATGGGCAATAAGAGAAAAAATAAAAAAAGAGAATATTACGTAGACAACACATAAAAAACAAAAGTTTCTAACAGACATTTTTTTAAAATTATTATTCAGACAATATTATTTATATAAATAAATGATTATTGTATTCACCTGTAAAAAAAATACCTACTTTGTAGTACGCCGCGTACTCAGATCATTTGGTCAGGCATCTGCTTGTCAGTTGTTAGTCCTCTCTGGTCTGAGGTTCGATTCCCCCGTGTGTAGGGTGTGGTGCNGGATTCATGACATGATTTTTTCGACAAGTTTTACGCTGGCTGTCGACTACCTAACGCAACCCTCCACTTTTCCCAAACACCAAATACAGTAATTAAACTTAATAAAAAAGGTGATAGTAATGCTATGATAAGAATGTTAATTCCATTCTAAATCAAACCGTCATAGGTCATTCTATTGATTATCACTAACAAAGATACAACCAAATGTGGATCGCTTAATCAAAATACTTTATCTTGGAGAGGATTTCATAAATACCACAATGACATTGTATTCTTTTAGCTACCTTTTTCGTAACTCATGTATCAACTATCATCACATAATATATATGAGAATCCCAAAAATAATAAAAAAGCCAAAGTATGCCTATTCATATCATCATATCCATGTTTTTGGAACAATAGATATATAAGTCTCTAAACATGGAAAGATGAATTATATAAGTATCTAAACATCCCAAAATTAACTTTTTAATTAATCCAATATGGTTAGCAAACTCACTATGAGATTTAGATCCATTTATACTCAATGTAATCAGATCCTTTATCACATGAAGGTTTATTTGTTAACTCATGTTCTTCATCTATTATTAACATGCATAAAATCATTATAATTAATAAAAAGAACTTTTGAGAGGAGAGCAATATAATAATAAACTATCTATTATAGTGTTGAATGATAGTTTAATTTTATATCCATTTGAGTTGGGAACATTAAAATAATACAGGACACTCATATCTGAGAATATAATTAAGTAAAGAGAACTTCATATTTAACTTAAATAGATTTTGTTATTCTAATTCATGTTTAGTGTACATGCTAACCATTTAATCCATACTAATTGTTAATACACTTTACAGGATTACACAAATGCATATAGCAACAACAACAAGGCTTTATCCCGCCAAGTGGAGTTGACTACATTAATCCTTTTTCAACATTGTGCCCTGTTGAGTGTTATATTTCCATTTAATTCAAACAAATTAAGATCATATTTTATAGAACATGACCAAGTCTTTTTAGATCTACCTCTACTTATCTTAGCATTAGTCAAATCTAAAACATTTATACTCTCCTAATAGAATCATCAAATGATCAACATTTAATGTGACCGAACAATCTAAGGTGAGTTGAATGATAGTGTTGAATGATAGTTTAATTTTATATCCAGTTGAGTTGGGAACATTAAAATAATACAGGACACTCATATCTAAGAATATAATTAAGTAAAGAGAACTTCATATTTAACTTAAATAGATTTTGTTATTCTAATTCATGTTTAGTGTACATGCTAACCATTTAATCCATACTAATTGTTAATACACTTTACAGGATTACACAAATGCATATAGCAACAACAACAAGGCTTTATCCCGCCAAGTGGAGTTGACTACATTAATCCTTTTTCAACATTGTGCCTTGTTGAGTGTCATATTTCCATTTAATTCAAACAAATTAAGATCATCTTTTATAGAACATGACCAAGTCTTTTTAGATCTACCTCTACTTATCTTAACATTAGTCAAATCTAAAACATTTATACTCTCCTAACAGAATCATCAAATGATCGACATTTAATGTGACCGAACAATCTAAGGTGACTCACTATAATCTTGTCTGTCATTGGAGCTACACTAACCCTTTCATGGATATATTCATTTCACATTTTGTCTCTATATATATAACCACTCATCCACCCGAGCATTCTCATCTCAGTAACAATTAATTTTATGTTTCTCTTTTATAGGTTATCATTCTGCACCACAAAGTGTTGCAGATCTCACCAACATCTTAAAAAAAATTTCGTTTAAGTCAAAGTGATACTTTTCTATCACACAATATTGTCCGTCTTTGGAGCTACACTAACCCTTTCATGGATATATTCATTTCGCATTTTGTCTCTATATGTATAACCACTCATCCACCCGAGCATTCTCATCTCAGTAACAATTAATTTTATGTTTCTCTTTTATAGGCTATCATTCTGCACCACAAAGTGTTGCAGATCTCACCAACATCTTAAAAAATTTTCGTTTAAGTCAAAGTGATACTTTTCTATCACACAATAGGCCCAATGCATTCCTCCACTTCAACCATCCAATTTGAGTTCTACTAATATCAACCCCATCTATATCACCATCACTTCGAACAATATAACCAAAATATTTAAAACATTCACTCTTTTTAATGACTTGATCACCATTGTTACCAGATCTACTATTGCTAAAAATATATTCCATGAATTTAGTTTTAGATCAACTCAAGAGAAAGTCTTTAAACTCTAAAGTTGACCTCCAAAATTCAAGTTTTTCCTAAACTCTCTCTAGTTTTATCCACAAGAAAGATATCATTAGTGAAAAGCATACACCAAGGTACATCCTCCTATAAATGTCCAGTAAGAACATTCATAACTAAAAAAAAAGATGTGGGCTTACAACTTATCATTGAAATAAACCAAATTAAAATAGGAAAATAATTGATCAATCATCCTTTTGTTCAAACACAAGTAATAGCTCTAACATATATATCATTAATGACTTCAATATAAGCAATATCAACACCTTTCTTTTCTAAAACTTTCCAAAGTACTTCTCTTAAGACTTTATCATAAATCCCATGTAAATCCTTTGTATTCTTTATATACTATTTCATCAAACCTCTTAAAAAATGTATAGCTTCTATAATAAACTTCTGACATGAATCCAAACTAATTTTTAGAAATATTTGTATCACGTCATAACTTATGCTCAATTATTCTCCCCTATAATTTTTAATGTATAACACATTAACTTAATTCCTCTATACTGTACACACTCTTGTGTATCTCATTTATTCTTAAAAATAGGAATCAATATACTCTTTCTTCACTCATTTGAACACTTATTTGTTTTTAAAATAATACAATAAAATTAGTAAACCAAAAAATTCTCATATCTCCTAAATATTTTTACAACTCCTAAATATTTTCAAACTAAAATTTGAGAGTTACTTAACTTACTAAACTCTTTAATTTTATTTTAAAAACTAAAAAGATGCATGAGTACAGGAAGAGTCTTTTAATCCCTATTTTTTAAAAATAAAGGGGATGCACAAGACTGTGCAAATTATAAAGGAATTAAGTTAATGTAACATACTTTAAAATTATGAAAGAGGGGAATTGAACATAGGTTAAGACGTGATAAAAAATTTCTCATAATCAGTTTGGATTTATGTCGGGCAAGGCTACTATGGAAGCTATACATTTATTGAGAGGTTTGATGGAGAAGTACCAAGAGAGTAAGGAGGATTTGCATATCATTTTTATTGATTTAGAAAAAACTTGCAATAAGTTTGCAAGAGAAATTCTTTGGAGAGGTCTAGAAAAGAAAGGTGTTGATAATGACTTATATTCAAGTCATTAAAGACATGTATACTAGAGCCGATATATAGATATCTAATGACAGAGTTGTAACTATGGATGATCAAATCATGAAAAGGTGCGAATGTTTTAGACATTTCGGGTCTATTGTTCAAACTGATGCTGATATAGATGGAGATGTTATTAGTAGAATTCGGGTTGGTTGGCATAAGTGGAGAAATGCATCAGGTATATTGTGTGATGGAAAAAGTACGGCTTAAAACTTAAAGGAAAATTTTATAATATGGCGGTGAGACCTGCAATGCACTATGGCACAGAATGTTGGCCTTTAAATGAGAAGCATAAAACAAAGTTAAGTGTTGCTGAGATGAGAATGCGTAGGTGGATGAGTGGCTTGACACTTAGAGACAAAATGCAAAGCGAATCTATGAAAGGGTTCGTGTAGCTCCAATTGCCAGCGAGATTAGTGAGAGTCGTCTTAGATGGTTTGGTCACATTAAAAGTTGATCATCTGATGACCTGGTTGAGAGAGTAGATATTTTAGATTCAACTTATGTTAAGAAAGATAGTGGAAAACCTAAAAAGACTTGGGCAGTGTAAAAAAAAAATATCTTAATCTATTAGAATTAAATGAAAATGTGACACTCAATTGGACTAAATAAAGAAAAAGAATTCGTGTAGACGACCCCACTTAGTGGGATAAAGGCTTGTTGTTGATGTTCCTGTTCTTGTTGTTCTATTGGAAATCATCGAGTCCTACTTTTTTTCAATATTTCGTTTTCGTTAAAACTTCCTCGACTTCTGTTTTACTAATGCGGTGGTGGAAATAAAAAACTTTGTTATTATTTGCGACATCAAGATAACTAAAATTAATCGTATCTTCACAATTTTCGTTGATAAATTTATCAAATTATCTCACCCACCTATGTTGAATATCTTCACCTAAGTAAAATATTTTTTTTTATTTTAATCTTTAAAACACTTTACACAAATCCAGACAGCAACAAACTNACATAAAATACAAGCGTGAATATAAGAGGAAGTGGAGCATTTATTGCAGTTTAATTTCTCAAGCTACTATATTCAGTTCTCTAGTTCCTACATGACTATTTATTCATCTTAAATTTCTTCCAGAGTGAAGCATAAAATGCCTTGCATATCCATATTTTTGCTCGGGGAGAAGGGTCTTTTTCCTCCACTAGTATTAACGTAGCAGATCCTGGACTTCCTAGTATTGTGGAGGCAGGAGCAATTTAAAATATTTGCCAAATCTTTTATGGAGGGAAATTCCTATTCAACTTTATGGTACAGAGTTATATCACATAGAATAATATGAATGGTATGCTAAAATTCCCTGTGGATCCACCTTGTCTTTTTCAAGGTTCAGGAAGAAAAACCTGCTATACGTCACACAGAAAATAGCAGTAAGGGTAATAGAGGAAGTAGCAACAATATAGTTCCTGCTGAAATTTGCCTAGTTTAAAGTTTTATCACTAGAAAATGTGTACTGATTTGACAAACAAACATTAAACATTATAGAAGTTACTCTTGAGTGATCCTTTGCAGCTCAAGAGCACCTAATGGCAGACGACCAAATAGAATTTTAAAGGATTTAAAGCTATTAGTCATGTATAATGGTTCTGGTTGTAGTGTCATGTTTATATTATAAATTATTAATATTGTATTATTTGTTCTCGTTATTTCTATCAGTAAAGCTCTTTGCATCGTTTTGAAGATAGGATAATTAGTTTTGTATGTTCTAATTGGTTTATGGGTTATGTTGTCCGTTGAATGTCTATTATGATGAATAGTGCCTAGAATCATGCACTTAAGATGCTTCATTTAGTTGGAAAAAGTTATCTGTAAATTTTTAATGCAACTTTTGCCTGTACTGATGAGACCTTATGTGTGTGTGGAATTTTTTTCCTAAAGATTCATTTTTGTTGCCGTCTAAATCATTCTCTGAATTTTACAGTGATTTTCACATATATCAACACTTAAGGCTTGGCAAGTCATACGAAAATCTATAGGATACTTTGAAGGAAGAGAGCTTTACACGAGAGAGCACAAGGTTGTTCAAGTTAAAAGTATTTTAGTTCAGTTTTTTTATTAATATTTAAAGCTGATAATTTTGGAATGGAAAAAAATGTTATTTCAGTTCCAGTAAACAAAGATTAAAATTTGCCAATCAAATTTTTTTCAACTCTCTTAATAATCAAGTCTATAACAGCAACAAGGATGAGTCATAAGCTTGGGATTCCGATTACTTGAACCATGGTTATAAATTTATGGGCACATTAATGTGCCTCATCTCTGATGGAATTTTTACTATTGAGCAATGGCAAATTTTAAACGCCTTGAGGATACTGAGATCGTTTAGAATTTCTTTCACCTCAATTGAACTTGAATTTTAACTAGCCTTAGTTAATTTAGATCCCGTTTTGCATCACTTTTCTATGTTATTTATATTTCTATTTTTATTTTATTTTAAAAAATATATTTGTTGTATAATTTTTTATTTTTTCTTAGAACGAATCAACTTTTTTTTGGAAATGTGTTATTAAAACCAACAACAACAACAACAACAACAACAATGCCTTAATCCCACTACGTGGGGTCAGCTACATGATCCTTTTTCTCAATTGCGTCCTATTTAGTGTCATATTTTCATTTAGTTCTAGTAAATTAAGATCATTTTTTATACAATAAGCCCAAGTCTTCCAAGGTCTACCTCTACCTTTCTTAACATAAGTCGAATCTAAAACATCTACTTTCCTAATTGGATCATCGGATGGTTGACGCTTAATGTGACCAAACCATCTAAGACGGCTTTCTCTAATTTTGTCCATCACAGGTGCTACACCAACCCTATCACTGATATATTCATTTCGCATTTTGTCTCAAAGTGCAAAGCCACTCATCCACCTAATCATTCTCATTTCGGCAACACTTAATTTAGTATTATGCTTCTCTTTTCAAGGCCAACATTCAGTGCCATAGAGCATTGCAGGTCTCACCACCGTCTCATAAAATTTTTCTTCAGCTAAGCTGTACTTTTCTATCACACAAAAGGCCTGAAACATTCGTTCACTTCAACCAACCAACTTGAATTCTACTATTAACATCCCCACCTATATCACCTTTGCTTTGAACAACTGACCCGAGATATCTAAATAGTTCACACCTTTTAATAATTTGATGAACCAAAGTTACAATTCTGTCACTAGAGCCACTTCTACTAAAATTACATTCCATGTAGACCTTCATAATTCAAGTTTTTTCTGGGCTTTTTTTCTCTTCTTATCCACGAGAAGGATGGCATCAGCAAAAAGCATACACCAAGGTACATCCTCCTGTAAATGCCCAGCAAGGCCATCCAGAACTAAAGCAAAAAGATATGGGCTTAAAGCAGATCTCTAATGTAATCCAATAGAAATAGGAAAATATTGGGTCAGTCCTCCTTCAGTTCGAACACAAGTAACAGCTGTAGAATATTATTCATATCAAAACCTTTATTCTCAAGAAGTCTCCAAAGGATATCTATCGAAACCTTATCAAAAGATTTTTCGAAATCAATAAAAATCAAATGTAGAGTCTCCTTATATCTTTGAACTTCTCCATCAAATCTCTCAATAAATGTATGACTTCCATAGTAGACCTGCCTGACATAAATGCAAATTGATTATGAGAAATCTTTGTAATACGTCTTAACCTATGTTCAATTACCCTCTCCCATAATTTTAAAACCAACAACCTCAAATTAAAACATTAACAGAACAAAATAAAAACAAAAAATGAAAAAAAAAAGTGATCCCAAACGGCCCCTTAATGTACTCAAATAATTTATATTAAGACTCAGTTTTGAATTTGTCTTGACCTATGGGAATTAGTGAACTCCACCTTCTTATTCTGCATGTTAGGGTTGTACATAAGTCTTCCATCAAGCATTGTTATGAATTATCAATACAAATGGGGAAATTTATCTGACCAGAAGCAAAGAATTGCCTACTCCTATTGCTGAACTATTTGTATTTATCAAAACAACAAATTGATTGACTTGTTTTCAAACTCTTGTAAGACATGGACCGGTAAAAGAAGTATGCCATTTTTTTCATAATTTGAGCTGCCAAGGTTGCAAAGTCAAATTTAAAATATTAAATAAAATTAGTTGTGGTATATAATCAGTCTTAAAATGTTTCAGGAACGGAATATATTCATACATAGAAATAAGCACTGTGCTTGTTCGCTCAAAACAAATTTTGATGTGGTAGCCTTCAAATGCCTGATCTAAACTACTCTTTCTCTGAAGAAAGCACTCAATCATTGCAAGAATGTGCAGGTTTGATGTTACATTTGAAGATCATAACATCATCAAAGCTAGTGATATGCATTATTTAAGGAAGACTGTTTGATTATCAATTCATGAGTTTATTTCACGAGAAAATAATAGCAATTTCAAGGTTTTGAGACCTTCAAATACCATGGAATCAAATATATGGGTTTTTGATGACATCTTTCACTTATTGGACATTTTTTTTGGATAAAATACATGGGTAAAATTGGCCTTTAAAATATCTTCTGCATATTGTTTGAGCATCTTTGTCTTTTTCACATGCTTGGTTTTTGGTTTTTTCATTAGGGAGATTGATGACATTCTATTCACATTCAATTTTGTATTNTGGCCTTTAAAATATCTTCTGTATATTGTTTGAGCATCTTTGTCTTTTTCACATGCTTGGTTTTTGGTTTTTCCATTAGGGAGATTGATGACATTCTATTCACATTCAATTTTGTATATTATAATACATCACAATCAATGGTGTGATTTTGAGTTTGATGTTTATAAATGTGGTAGATGCAAAAATAAACACACACCCACACACAGATATATATATATATATTATAAGAAAACATTTTTTTTCTATTAGATTTTGTTCACATAAATTCTAAAATGAATAGTAAGATTGTTCACCTGATATGTACCACTGAATTATAATATGTGATGATTCTTATACATGAGTTATAAAAAAAAAAGAGAAGAAAAATTGAGTAAAAATATGATGTCAAAGAGTTATTCATGAAGTGCATTTTGAAAATCGAACTTACCAATGTTTTGCAATCAAACTTCAGCATCNAGATTGTTCACCTGATATGTACCACTGAATTATAATATGTGATGATTCTTATACATGAGTTATAAAAAAAAAGAGAAGAAAAATTGGGTAAAAATATGATGTCAAAGAGTTATTCATGAAGTGCATTTTGAAAATCAAACTTACCAATGTTTTGCAATCAAACTTCAGCATGCATTAAAAATTATACTGGAGATGAAGCAGAGAAAGGGAATGTTTTATAGCGACATTTAAATCGTTCATCATACAAGCTTTGCAAGCATTGCATTATTGGAAGATGTAGAATCATATAAAAATTTGCTCTTTTACTAATTAGAAGCGTACAGGCGATATTCAATGTTAATAATTTAAATTTCATCTCGTAAACACGAAATATTGGGAAAGGAAACTCATAGGAACATCTTCTATTCGTCTGATCATAGGCACAGCCTATCTCTATGTTTTTGTGTTAGAAAAGTTATTATATAGCTGAAAAACATATTCATACTGAAATTAGAACCTTATATTAAATTTAATAATTTTCATAAGCAATGCTATTATCATTTAAAACAAAGTTTAGCATCACAATGAGGACATTCATGGGAGTGATCCCCATGTCCAACAAAATGGTTAATCTTTTTCCTTCCCCGTGTTTTTCCTTTCTAGCCATCGGGGCGTCGGGCAATTTCACAATGAATTAATTTTTGATATGTCGGAGCCCAGGTTAGGATCACTGATTTGGCACATAAGCAATCTCTCTCTACTGGATTGTTGTTTTAATGCTACAACTCTTTGATCTTCCAAACTCTGGCTCAATTTTTGCTTCTCTTNGATCACTGATTTGGCACATAAGCAATCTCTCTCTACTGGATTGTTGTTTTAATGCTACAACTCTTTGATCTTTCAAACTCTGGCTCAATTTTTGCTTCTCTCGTTATTTCTTCCATCTACTTCAGGGTCCTTATACAACAACTTTGCATGCTGAATTATGCAAAAACACCATCAAAGCCTTATGCAATGCAGATGTTTCAGAGGGAATATTTATTAGGGGGAAAGATATATCCCTTCCTGAAACAACCATTAGACTACCTCGGCGACCTCTAAGACAAGTTGGCGGCCGACCAGTCTCCCGGCGGCCTATCCTCGCCTTTTTCGCTGGCAACATGCATGGTCGGGTCAGGCCAATCCTACTTAAACGCTGGGGAAATCAAAATGACAAAGATATGAAAATCTTCGGCCCTCTTCCAAACCAAATCGCGAGAAAAATGTCATACATTGAGCATATGAAATCAAGCAAGTTCTGTATTTGTCCCATGGGATTCGAGGTGAACAGTCCTCGGATAGTCGAAGCCATTTATTACGAGTGTGTTCCTGTAATCATCGCCGATAATTTCGTTCTTCCTTTGGAAGAAGTTTTGGATTGGAATGCATTTTCTGTCGTCGTCGCAGAGAAAGATATTCCGAGACTAAAGGATATATTGTTGGGGATTCCTCCATGGAAGTATGTTAAAATGCAGGAGTGCGTGAAGAGGTTGCAGAGGCACTTTCTTTGGCACGCAAGGCCAGAAAAGTATGATCTGTTTCACATGATATTGCATTCAATTTGGTTCAGTAGATTGAATCATATACACCCGCCATAGTGTCTGTTATTAAACAGGTATGATTATAGATATGGATGTAAGATACTTCTGGGATTAGTAATTTTGGTATTATTGTGGTCTTATAAGAGAAGCATGGTCAAGTGGGTCCATACTTTTAGTTTACTAAATTTGCTGTCACGAAGAACTCTAAGCTGACTTTTTTTTTGCTTTTGCGTTCTAATTTCAGGTGGCGAAGGCGTCTTATATTTTTCAATATTGCTTAAAGTTGATAAGTTGTGGCATTAAACCAAGAAGGAAAAGCTTTGTGGGGTTCGAAAATGTATCATTTTATCCGAAGTTTCTATTTTCTTTGTTTCGTTTAGCTCCTTATTTCTGGCTGTTACCATAGAAAGCTAGATTAAATAAATGGAATATTTACGTACATAGCATTCAAATCGTATCTATTTAAATTTCTAGCACCTAAACTTTCATGTTTACATCTATAACATTTTGATGGTTTTAGGATTTTTGGATAAACAACAAGGTGACATTGAGTTGCTTGAAAGCTAAAAACTAGCTCTTTTATGAATGATGGTTTAGTTAGCATCTTGAAAAAAAAAAAAAATGCTTTCATGTATTTCAACGTTTTTATCCAAGTAATTTTTATTTATATATATAATAACGATTATGTTATTACAAAATAATTATAAACAATTAACAATGATTAATTTTAATGATTCAAATAACCAATACTGCTGCAGCAATTTCTCTGCAATTTGTTAAAACAGTTATAGGACTTTAGATGACAGTTTTAACGTCGTTTTAAGAAATAATCATCCGGATTACCACACAATATTAGACAGCAATGCTATTGGAGCCTAAATCCCCTTCTCTCTCTCTCTCTCATTTTTTTTATTTGCATCATAATATATTTGTTTTTTTAAAGAAATAAATTAGTTTTCGTTTTCTTTCTCTATAAATTCTATTGTTTTACTCTGCAGGTTTGACGATTCTTCAAGGAAAATAAAAGTAATACTTCAGCTTGCACAGATTTTTAAGGTTCTCAGCCTATTGAATTAATGTCTACAGTTTGGGTACGTGCCATACAGAAAATAGAGTATTAATCTGACTGTTGTATTCTTTGATAGCTGTGGAAATTATATTGGTATAGCATTTGCAATCATTTTGTTTTCTTCTTTCTATATTGAGTGTATATTCTTTGATGGAGTTGGAAATGAAACACGTACACGTGACTCCTGACATGATGCCAGAGAACACCTGAGAAGTTCTAATAGTTCATTAAAATCATGCCCTTGTCGAATCCCTTAAGCCCTCACATTAGATGAAAATGCGGAGAGCGATGAATGTCACCTTGCTACCAGTCCAGCAGGCGAACAAATAGGACGGCAGAAGCAATTTACAATTCTTTTTTTTTGCTCAATTCGGATATGGTAGGACTTTGACTTTAAGGGGCTGTTTGGAAACGAATTTATCTTGGGATTTAAGGGGTGTAGGCTAAATCTTATGAGACGGTCATTTTGGACAAAATGAGGCTGTGAATTTGATAAATTCGGATTTTGTAAATTTCGGCTGTAAATCTGAGATTTAGTAAATCTCGTGAATCGGCAGATTTATGAGATTTATGGTGAAGGGAAGATAAGAACACATGTGAGAATAATGTGATAGGTTAAATCTTTGCCAAACACTTTTATTAGATTTACATTTACTAAATCTGTTGCCGAACAATTTTCTGTGCAAGATTTAATAAATCCGGATTTATCGAATTTATTAAATCATAATAACTTAAATCTAATCCGTTGCTAGACATCCCCTAAGGGCTTCTCTAGCAATCAATCACACAAGATTTAAGCTGAATCCTGTCAGACGGTCATTTTGGACGAAATAAGTTTCTGAATGTCTTAAATCCTGATTTTGTGGATTTCAGCTGTAAATCCCGTAAATCCAAAATCTCATGAACCGGTGCATGTAACTTTGCAAGGCTTGGGATTTAACTTTGCTGCTTCCGATTGTATCTTACAGACATAACTTATTAAATCCTTGTAGAAGTTGCTAAACAATTATATTGGATTTACAGGACTTAGTAAATCCATTGCCAGTCAAATTTTCGAATTCAACTCATTTAGGATTTAGTAAATCCGGATTTACAAGATTTACTAAATTCTAATATCTTAAATCTCATATGTTGCTAGAAAACTCTTGAATGTTAGTTTCTTTGAACATGTGGGTTAAGCAAGTTGCCAGACGGAATGCACCATCTCTAATGCTGCCTGCAAATTATGAACGGTGTGGCAGAGATTTCTCCCTTCCTTAGAGAATATGTTTGTGCAAGTCTTTCACCTTTTATTTCCATACAAATAGTGTTTACTTCTTTTTGGAAGATTAGGGAGAGAAATGAGTGAGCCATCTACGGGAATATCGAGGAAAATTAGATGAATAATCTTTTTCCATTTTCTACATTTTTTTTCTTTGTTCCAACTTAAGATGTGCTCATAGACTTTAGATTCAAAATCCTTTCAGGTGTGATGAGCATGAAGGGAAACATATAGAGATCCAAAACTTTTGGACAAGGAAGCAACAATTAACATGGAGGAAATTAGCGAGTTTGTAGCACAATCTTGTTGTGTTTGAAGTTAGAGTGACTAGGATGGTGCGAAAGGCTATCGAGCATTTTCCAAGGGAGCTCATCGAGCAAAAATATAAATTTGGTCCTTTTTCTCAGGCATGAAATGATGAAATAGGGAAGCCACACAAGCACTACCCTCCACTCCCATTGAAGAGGAAGAAGCTCACATCTATTTCCTATATAGCAAGGTGTATACCTCTTGCCATAAGTAAAGGTGAAGGAGAGAGTAGAGGCCACCTCAACTGGAAAATGGCTTCTCTAGGGAGATTGTGAAGGTTCTTCCACTGGGGAGATTCAAAATCCTGGCTTTGGATTCATACAAGAGATGTATGGATCCCTGGACCACATGGCTTCCTTTGAAGCTTCAATCTCATCCCTCAAATCCAATGACACATCTTTTTGTCACCATGTTAAAAGAGTTCGCTTTTAGTGGTTCACATGTCTACACTTGAGGGTGATCACCTACTTTGTAGACTTCAAAGGGATCTTTTTCACCCAATTCGTTAGCACCTAAAAACCCAAATGAACTCACATATATTACTATGAATGTGCTAGCATCTAGAGGAGTCATAAAAGAGTTTGTGGCCTCCAAAAATTTTGATGCACCCCGAACTCACATTTTTTTGTTGTTGAGATTGAGAGCTTTGATGGTTAAAATTTAAGAAGGCATATTGGATTGTAAACAAGGCACGACTCAAAGATTTTGCCTTCTTTTTGCGAGGACTTTTTGATTTAGGGTATTAAATTTTCTATAGACGCAAGCTCATATGGTTAATTACCCCTCCCAATAACAGGAGAGCACTCTCGATTAAGTTTAGTCATTTAATGTTGAATGTTTAATATATATTAGCATAATACATGTGTTTTTAAGTTGCAAAATTAAAGCATATTGTGGGGGAAATGATGATGAATTCGATCAAGATCTCATGCTTCTGTCACCCCGGGTCGTTGTCTTTGATCTACTTAGCCAGAGGAGGTAGTCGATCCAGTCTAACTAAAGAATCATTGTTAGCAATCACATATTGTGTTGTCCGAGAAACCCTTATAAATCTGGGGTGGATGTTTATCTACGGAGACAAATTTAAGTTAATCTTAGATGATATAAGACTTTGTGTCAATCAATTGTACCCTCATGTTCATAGCTTAAAGCCATTGAAGAACATACGTGTTACGATCGTGACTATAATATAATATTGTCATTTGACGGCAATCACTAGGTCAGAGGGCTTTAGTCGTAACCATTTTTTGTGGTGTCATTTGACATAAAAATCACACGAATAGAGGACTCGAGCCACATCCTTAAGAGTTTAGGTACACTTGATATGCCATTAACTCTTTATGAGCTAAAATCAGTCTGAAGTTTGTGACCCTTGATAAATGGTTGTAAAGAGTGAATATGATTTTCTTTAAACTTTTTAAGTGNTCATTTGACATAAAAATCACACGAATAGAGGACTCGAGCCACATCCTTAAGAGTTTAGGTACACTTGATATGTCATTAACTCTTTATGAGCTGAAATTTTGTCACCCTTGATAAATCATTGTAAAGAGTGAATATGATTTTCTTTAAACTTTTTAAGTAATTAATTTTAACTTGTGTATATGATTTTCTTTAAAATTTTTAAGTGATTAATTTTAACTTGTGTATTGGTTTGAAAACTTAGATTTAATGTTGGTTTGAAATACCCCTCCGCTTTAGATTTTCAATTAACACGGGTATTATCGGGGAAAGTTCATTTGGAATTCATCAATTTTGATGTGTTTATTACTTGGTATGTTGACTCCTGTCCCAACATAGAGGAGGATTGGGTTAGGTGATTTGGACTTGCAAATTTATATATTTATGATTGTGACACTANTTTGGAATTCATCAATTTTGATGTGTTTATTACTTGGTATGTTGACTCCTGTCCCAACATAGAGGAGGATTGAGTTAGGTGATTTGGACTTACAAATTTATATATTTATGATTGTGACACTTATTAAATTTACTATACTCGTCAACTCTAGTCTTTATAAGGAAAATGATCGGACTAGTTGGGTGGGACTTACAACCTTATCATTTAGACAATGTGGCTCGATTGATTGATTTTTAAAGTATGATCTATTTGAGTACAAGTTTGACCTTAACCAATGCATCATTCCTAAGCTATTTGTTAAAAAATTTAGAATTGTAGCTGGAGCCCAATTAGGCTTATGATTTTATATGTTTACATAATTTGAAAGTTGTTACTTGCTTTAATTTAGTTACTTGGATTACATTTTATGAAATGAATTTGAGATGAATCTTACTTAGAAAGGAGTATGTAGTACTATGAATTTATGCAAAGCTGGCTCATTTATATAAATGTTCTAAAACATGCACAACTTGAGCATATTAATACTTTCACTCATAGAAGTCTTAAAATACTCTCATAGACCTCAAAAAATTGTATTTAAGTAGTATTGAAATTGACACATTTTGAAATCCTTTAGAACTTATGTTTCTAGGATTAAAAATTTCATTTTGGGGTTTAAAATAACCGCCTTCTATTCGCAAGCAGATTATATTGCAAATTCGGTGATGATTTTTCGAATTTCAAGAGCCACATCCTTGAATTATGCCTTAAGAGCCTAAATTTAAAAGCTGAAATTTTTAAATATTTCAAGCCTAATGTCACCTCCCAAAAGAGCCCTTATGGGTGGTGGGCAGCCTAGGACTTAAATACTGCTTTTCGGTCCTACACCTAGCCAATGTGGGATTATTTGTCGGTGACATTCACCTCCACCCAATCACGTGACGCCCTCGTCACGGATCAGCTCCACCGAGGGTCCCACTAGACCATGGAAAGTCCACACACCTGACAGGCAGTAGCCTGCTCTGATACCACTTGTCACCTCCCAAAAGAGCCCTTATGGGTGGTGGGCAGCCCAGGACTTAAATACTGCTTTTCGGCCCTACACCTAACCAATGTGGGACTATTTGTCGGTGACACTAAGGAGCCTAACTTTCAAAAGCCCAAAAGTTGAAGTATTTTTAAAACCTTGAGGGCCTAAATTTTGAAAGCATAGATCTTAGATATTTTTGAACCCTAGGAGCCTATAAAAATTTAAATGCTTAAAAATATCAATTTATTTTAAAATCAAAACATCCATATTTTATATTTTTTAATAATTTTAAAAATTCAAAGATTTAATTTTTCTTATAACTCTAAATCTTATGAGTTCAAATCACCCAAAAATTTGACAGCTTTTCGGCTTCAACCCCATTTCGGGGTTCGAGAGAATGTCAATTTTCTCAACTGCCTTAAAAGGCTCGATAGTCATTGTCATGAGACAATGCAACCAGAGAGCATAAATAGATATTTTAACCTGTACCCTTAAAAGACACAATGAGCCTTCAATATACTTACAAGATTGGCTAAAGCGCAAGCAAACAATTTCTCGAGTGGTACTCTACTTTCCTTGAACGATACTTAATTTTCAAGGACATGCACTCTTGTTTCCCAGGACTGGTTTTTTTAAATCCTTTAATTTTATAAAAAAAATATCCAAACGAGTATGAAAAATTGTATTTAATAACTAAGGACGGATACTCAAGCCTCTCATCAAATGGATATTTTAAAAATCTACCTCCCACATCCATTTTAAACCTTTTCTACTGAGATAATCGACGATGATTGGTGGCAATCAATGAAACGATGAACAATAATAAGAATACAACACAAACTTTTTTTTTTAACACAATTTTAACACAAATCTAAAATATGAAATTCAAATGGGGAATGAAGGTCTTGGGAACAGGCTCGTGTTCGGCCTGGATAAGGAGAGGGGCGTGTAGTCTTATGTAAGGAATAAAGAAGTGAAGCAGAAGAGAAAAGCTTTGGTGTGGGCTAGGGCAGAGCATTGGTCGCACATGAAGGCTTCAAATGCAGGGAGTGCTGCTCAATTTCATAAGGAGTAGGGATTTGAGCTTATTTTTCATCGAGGGAACACAAATGACATTATTTAAAGTAAATGATTTGGAAGATGAGAGTAATTTTGTTGAACCAGTATGAGTCATTGGAAGTCCTGTACCATCACCAATGTGAATATCTATCTTAACAGGTTGTTCGAAATGCATAGCTAGATTTTAGAGATTAATTGTCACATGATGGGAGGCACCCGGAGCCTAGAAGTCATTCTGTTCCAGTCGGTATTGAGGATATGCTACGAGCTTGCTGAGATGTAGTTTGTTTTGATTAGTGAGATTGCACAGAGGTATGGGTGAAAGTGGGGCATCGTTGTGTTGAATAGGCTTGTTGTCAACAAAGTTGACATTAGCCAAGGTAAGGACAAGACTGGTGAGTTTTAGGTTGATTGATTTGATGTAAATTTTTGTTTAATTTTGGGTTGAAAGAGGTGCAATTTTTCTATTTTGGTCGAGTTTCTTCAAAGGGGTTACTATATTTTTTAGTAGGGTTGGCAGTGGCGGGCATAGGTGAGGAGATTGCCTTCTTCTTTGCCTGAAATTTGAGATAAGCTTCAAAGTTTATGAGTTTTTCATGAATTTCTTAAAAAAAATTATTTGTCTCTTGCACATCCATGCGGAACAAAGATACTTGTAGTCATCATCAAGTACCACTAGAATATTAAGTGCGAGACAATCTTCATGAATTCGAAAGATTATCATGGCTAATTCATCACGATAATCTTGACACATTGCATGTATTTGGTGATGACCTTTGATCCCTTTATGAGAAGATGAAGTTTTTTTAAAGTTGTATAAGACGGCCTTGAGATAGTTCGACGTAGGTGTTGGAACGTGTTTCACTCCTCTTGCAATATATGTGATGAAGAAATAAATGAAACTGAGGTTGGAGAAATGGAGCTGGCAATGACATCAAGTATAAGTTGATCTTGAAAGATCCATAACGAGTAGGCATGATTTGAAATATTGTCATCACTAATGTTTATAGTTTGTGATGGATATGAATTGGCTTCAGTGAAGCCCAAGAGATCATACCTAACGACGGTTTTTATGGTTTCTATTGCTAGATCGAGGACATGGAGCAGAGAACTACTACCACCTTCGGGTTTTTCAACGAGTTCCACAAGCTAGAAGAGCAAGAAGGCTAGATTTAAATGAATGAGATTTATTAATTTAGGCCATAGATCCTCATATTTGGAATCTTGTAAAAGCTTTTTAAGGCTGTGAATCAAATAGATTTCTTTCTTAAACAGGTCAAATTATTGCATACAAAGGAATCTAGTGCACCTAATTAACATCTCAAAGATTACAGTGTGTTTGGAATGACCCACTAAATATAAAAGATAATGAATAGAAAAAAGAAGAGCGTATCATAAAAAAATATATATATATATATATAAAATAATATAGTAATAGAAAAAATATTAAAAAAAAAATTCTAATACTCATAATAGACATAGAATGAGAATTTTTTTCTTAGAACATTTTTAAAATTCAGTAAAGTATTTTGGGATCTAGTGAATAAATGGGTGAAATCGCCATAAAGAATAGTTAGGTGAAGTTTAATTTGTAAGTTAGTGTTGATAGCAATGAGGGATTGAGATCTATCAAATGGGTTAAGAAGAATGTGGTTATTTGGCTTGAAGGAGACAATTGGGGGAGATCCTGCCATGGGAGGAAAAAAATGAGCTAGGTGGCCACTAATACCAAGAAAGAGATAGGAGAAGTTTGAAATGAAATTTAGTTTATATTGGTGAGCATTGTACAATATTTACATATACATAATGGTGTAAAAAAGTTTAATAAACACTATAATCCCTGAAATTAATGGCAAATTTATAGAAAGAGATATAAATGGAATAATATAAAATACAAAAAAAAAAAAATTATGACATTCCTTTGATGGGAGATCTTCAACATGAATTTGGCACTAACAAAAGAATTGGTCAACCCTAGTCAAGATAGTCTCTATTTGCTTTTGCTCCTTGCCANTATAACAATATATTACATATATTATATATATTTATGTCTAAGTTTAAATCATAACACCTCATGTGACAATGTCGTTAATATTTTATTTTGTATATATTTAATCCAGGTTCGAATCCCACAATTTACATCTATTTTTCTCAATTTTAGTTTAAGCCAATTTCGAGCCGAACACGAGCCAAACACGAACACGAATATTTAAATCGAGCCGAACACGAATACACTGTTCACAAGCCGATCTCGAACACGAGTCGATTTTGAACACGAGCTATTTCGAACGAGCCGAACACGAGTCAAGCCTGAGCTCACTCGTTAGCCGATTTCGAACACGAGCTATTTCGAACGAGCTGAACAAGAGCCAATCTTAAACTCGCTCGTTTACAGCCCTATTGCCATCTGAGATTGAATTAATTCAACCTCACCTTGGATGGACGTTACATAATCAAAATGGGAGCTTTGCCCCTCAGATTATGCACCTCCTTCCCTAGGGATGACACCGCAATAGTTGGGAAGGGGACAAGTACGGGGCTGATGCCATGCACCAACTTAACATCTCAAAGCTGACACCGTGTTTGGAGTGATCCACTAATCATAAAAATTAATGAATAAGAAAAAGAGCATGTCATATTAAAATATAAAAATATAAAAAGAATAATATAATAATAGAAAAGCATAAAAAATATTTCTAGTACTCATAATAGACATAGAATGAGAAAAAAATTTTTTTTTGNAAGAGCATGTCATATTAAAATATAAAAATATAAAAAGAATAATATAATAATAGAAAAGCATAAAAAATATTTATAGTACTCATAATAGACATAGAATAAGATTTTTTTTTTAACATTTTTAAAATTTAATAAAGTATTTTGGGGCCTAGATGGGTGAAATCGCCATGAAAAATAGTTAGGCAAAGAGGGATTGGGATCTAAAACTTGAATGTTCATATTGTCATGCATACCATTAAAATCTTTAACATCACATAAAAATACAACAACTACTTTTTTAAAATGAAATATTCCACAACTTTATGACACCAGCGTCATAAACATAGTGTTCAATATGTATATACATAAAGATTTTTGAGTTAGGTATGCACATCTCCAGTCAAAATAACTGCTCCATGGGAATTCCTTGGCTGATTTGGCTAGATAAATATTAAAATGCATCCCTTTCTTTCTCATACAGCAACTCATTTGTACTTCATAATTAAAAAATTAAACTGCAAATACAATCTAATCCCATTTTCTTTCATAAAACAACTTAACATTAGAAAACCTCTTAAAAAAAAGTAAAAAATTACCCATCATGGAATCGGATATATAACAACTTTGCCTGTAGCCCTCCCAGTTTCAAGATATGAAAATGCATCAATAACCGTTGAGAAAGGGAACGGACCTTTTGGATCATTAACTGGCTTAACCTTCCCACTCTCCAAAAATGGATTTAGCTTCGCTAATGCAGCTCCATTGGAAGTGACCACAAATCTGAAACCTGGAGGTAAAACAGGCCCAGTGAGCACCACCACAACTCCGCCTTCTTTCACTGCTTTGGCTGCCTTCTCGCCTTGCCCTGCATACAAATTTCTATCAAATGATTAAAACAAAAATATGAAAATTATTAATCAAAATGTTTTTATTTATATGTAAAAGATATTATACAAAGGATCTCACCAACAGAATCATATACCACATCAAATTTTTCTGGCAGTTCTTCAAAGTTTTCCTTGGTGTAGTCAATCGCTAAATCAGCCCCCAAACTCTTCAGTAGTTCTAACTTACCCGTACTAGAAGTGGCAGCGACTCTTGCTGCACCATAAACATGTTTTGCCAACTACAGAAGAAAATAGAATTCAAAATAGCACCTTTTACAAACCTATCACTATATAAAGCCATGAAAGAACTATGAAAAGAGATTGAGATGATAAATGTTTATATTTCAATTTCAGCATAAAGTTTTATAGAAAATTACCTGAATCACCAAGGACCCAACCCCACCTGCACCACCCAACACAAGAATGGATTTACCAGCAGAGAATCCAGCTTTCTCCAATCCTTCATTTGCTGTCTCAATTGCTAGAGGTAGCCCTCCTGCTGAAGCGAAGTTCAGATTATTTGGTTTTATGGCCAGCAATTTCTCTTCAACTGCAGTGTACTCAGCAAGTGATCCAAACTGCTTCGGATTATCTAAAGCTTTCTCATTGATATCCCCATATACTTCGTCTCCTTCCTTAAGGTTCTTCACTTGGCTCCCCGCCTTGATAACTACACCGGCTACATCATAACCTGGAACCGTCTATAATAGCAAAAGGAAAAAGAAAGTATATTAGTTCCATGAGAGAGATTTTTTTTGGATTCTAGGATACAATATTAATGCTACTATCAATTTTGAAGAAAGATTCTCTTGCAATGATTAATTGTACTTTTCATGATTTTAAAAATCAGATTGTACTGGCTGGTTCGACCGTTCCAATCGTGAAACGGTCATTTGACCGGTTTGGTGGACATATAAATGGCAAATTGTTCCAATTTTTAATGAATTGGTCAGTTCAAATATTATCCAATTTAGAACCGTGAACTTCTCTATCTTGTGGTTCGATGCCCGGCCTCATTTTCACAACTTGTAACTTCTTTTGCTAACGGTGCTAAATATACAAACTTGTATCATCTTTTTATAAGAATAGAATGAAAAAAGGTTCTATTCACATTAAATTACAGAAATCAGTCCAGAAGACAGTTAATGCTGAAGAGATTTCAAATTTCAAAATAACATTTTACAGTTTTGGGCAATTTCAGATCTTCAAATCTCATTTTATAGCTCCAGGGGATGAAAATTCTATAAAAAAGAATACAGTGCTGATAGATGTTGATGCACAAATTTAAATTATAATAAAGTCACATCTACTTAAAGTACTTGAAAAAAAACTAATAAGTATAGAAGATTTAAATAATAACTGAAATAAAAGTAAAATTTTATCAAATTAAAATTAAATAGTCTAATTTTAAAGTACAAGATGGTGAAGCTCGCAGTACTAGCCATTAAATAACTTAATATGTGATTAAAAATTATGAGGTTAAGCTAAATCCAAACAAAAAGTAAGAAAAAAAAAGCATAACAAAATTTTATTCAAAAATATTTTCGACATATTAAGACGAGAGAGAAAGTTTATCAGTTTAAATATGAGAGTAAATACCAAAAAAACACTTAATGTAGTTTTGGGGATTCAAAATACATGTATTTTCCATATTTTTTCATAAAGAATGAAGCACATATTCTTTGCAAGATCATATATGCATATTGATGCCCGACTGTGACAGATTTCTAATGTCACTCATCTTCTGTGACGAGTGAGGGCTCTCCATTAGGTGTAAGATTACCGAGTCCTATTTGATATAACTTATGCTTTTTATTTTTTTAAAGATATGTTTATTTAGTATATTTTCTTTTTTAAAATCCAAAAAAATAATCAAATTATTTTTAAAATACTTAAAACTTTAATATTTCAAATATGTTTAAAGACAACTACCACTAATTGCCATCGCTATCATCTGGGCCGCCACCATCTCTGCCGGCCACCATCAGTCACCTTCTCTGCTAGGAAAAACTATCACTGACCAATGCATCATCTGAGCCGCCACCATCTCTCTTAGTCACTATCAATCACCTTCCACCACCATCTCTACCAGCAACAACCATCGCCGACTGCTAACACTACACAACTAGCAATCATCACCATTGTTGCCCCACTAGTGATCAACACCACTATAAAAAATATACAAAAATAAGATGTTTTAAAATGCTAAATATGCTATCATGTCAAAACATTAAAAAAAACAAAAAAATCATCCCAAATAATCTCTCAATTCTTGATTGCCAATAGGGAATTTTATGAATGGTTTCTCGAACTTAGATTGAGTTGGAATTCATTTATTATATTTGAATTGAACTGAATTTATGAGAAAAATGATGTCTATACATAGGGAATTTGAGACATCTAATTTAACAACATTGATTGAAAAAAAATTATCTATCCAGTTTTCAAACTTGTATGTGCAAATTGAATGTTTGATTTATCAAATGTGGTGAAAATGTGGCAAAGTAGATAGCAAGTAATTTTCTTGTACTGTGTGAGGCATGATTTATTTTATTTTGATATTTTCATTCCTTTTCTTAATAATGTACACAATTTAATATTGGCTTGTCAGTGTTTTTGATTTTTTAAAATGTGGCACAACTAAATTTCCATATGTGTGAATAAGCTAATATTTAGTTTTTAATTCTTTCTGATTGCTTCGGGTTATAATGATAAATTCATAATCATTTGAGTTTATATTTACATAAATCACATTGTTGACTTAGTTGGTGACTTGTAATATGTGAATCCTCAAATTGCATTGCATCAATTTATATTATACATCGCATAGTTGATTTAGAAAATTTCAACCTTGACTCATCCAACATCAAATTGCTATTAGAGCTAGGTTGCAAACAAATAAAGCTAATTCGAGCAAGGTGTTGTTCGAGCTTGTGCTAGTTTAGCTCAGCTTGAGATAAAAAATATCTTTTGTGGCAGCGTCCAAGCTTGGTTCATTTGATTGTTTGAGCTCGATACATATTATGATCCAACTCATTTAAATACATAAACAAGCATCTTACCGGCACTTGATGGAGTTGAGCTTTAATCCAAGTTAAGGCAAAAGACTAGCGTCATTCAATTCAAATCTACCCTATAACTAGGCCCCAAGTTAATACTTTTTTCATTATACAAGAAGGTTTAAATAAATCCCACTTATTTGAAATGTCCCCAGTCACTTCACAATTTTCAAGTAACTTGCCTCTTTCTTTCCATTTAAACATTACTAACTCTAGCCGCTTTCTTTCCAATTAAACATCACTACCCTAGCCTCTATTATAATGTTGGATAAAATACTTGATGGTATGACCACAACTTTGGATGTTAAGGTTCAAATCATTTTATTTAAAAATTCTAGAAGCATCTTCAGGTAGAATTTCTCTGGCAGAAATTTTAGCATGCTTTATATGTATTAATACTATGTAATGATCAAATTAATTACTATAAAACTATCATGCAATTTTACATATATGTACTGTATATTTGACTATATAGTCAATAAAATTTAATCAATTTATAATTTTTTTGATAAAATATTTAGTTTAATTTTAATTAGGTTTTAATTATATTTTTATAAAAAAAAAAGTTTTATTTTTAGTTATACTCTTACATCTCTTTTAACTCTATCACACATAAGTTAATTAATCAAGTGTTAAATGTGTGAAGTAGTATACAGAGTCTTAATCAAGCTTCTTATTGAGCTCAAGCAACAAACTGTTCAAACTTATAGTTCTTAAGCTTATTAGATTCATTAATCAAACTATCATAAATGATCTCTAATCAAATTAGAACATGAGTAGCTTGTTGAATGATTGATTCATTTGTATTCCTAATTCAAGCTTATAGTAGCACCATCAAACTAAATATAAGCATTAAATGGTTAAAAAAAGATTTAATTAAAGATGAAATTTAGATGAAATCAAGTTGGCTATTGTTCTAAATAGCTATAACATGACTCTCATGAGGTTCAAAACTATATTGGAATATTAGATGAAAAGTTTAGTCATATAATTCAATTTGGTTGAATAGTTCAAAAAATTTCATTGAGAAATATAAGTTGTCCAACCTAAATAATTGAATGTGTCAAATTAAAACCAGTGAAAGCTACTTAATCGTTTCAGCAAATTATTGCTACTAAATCATCAAAGATTGATATGAAACATATATTTAAAGAGCAATAGTCGTTATGTAACGGCTATAGTGATCAATTTAATGCTTATGGATTGGCTGAAGAAGATATGTTTGAGTAACGGGCCGCGTAGCTAAATATTATTTGCCTTTGAATTATTTTATTATATATAATGCAAAACTTATAGATGAACTAAGCTATAATTCACTATAAAAATTATATGAGGCTTTATATATAGCTTTACATATTGTGTGCCCCTTCATATTTATAGGAAGCATGGGCATGAAATTCAAGGCATAGAATTCAAGAGAGTTCAACTATTGCATTACTAAGTAATCATAAATATTATTCACTTTTTTTGTATTAAATTCTCTTGTTCTTATTGCAATGTAATTTTCAAGAAACAATAAAATCAGAAAACTAAGTATGTACACAAAAAATGTGTTGCACAAATTTCAAGGCAATCTGACAGCTCAAGAAAGAATGTCATAGCAAAGCTGGACCAACCAGAAAGTGACATGACAACCCAAAAGAGGAGATGGGCTGACGCCAGCCACATACCTTTCAAACCAACTCAACTATACAGACACAATTCCCATGAGGGCTTAATTTTACTCAATAGGCATGAATTCCCCCGACATGAATTAATGATTGACGACCAACCCAATACATCCAACCAGCTAACATCACTCGACTAGATCAGTCTTGTCGACCATCTTCGATAGTCCAGCCGACCGCCCTTACCTTAAGGATAGATCAACCAATGCTGGGTCCAGTCAAGCTTATTAGCTAAAAATAAATTTAGAGGAAAAATAAGGATCACATGACGCACTCAAGTCTCAGATAGTGTTTAAACCTTATTTTTGATGAAGTTAAAACGGCAAACCCTCTGAAGAAATAAAAAAACAAAAAAGTTTGTTTAATCTGTTTATCCTCAGACCAAAATCCTGTATCAAGTTCTGAAAACATGAAGTAAATTTGAACCAAAAAATAAATGAATGGAAAATACAGAAGAGCAGAAAAATCATGAACTCACAGGTAATGGAGAATCAGTGGCCTTAAACTTCCCTTGCCTCCTCTTAAAATCCACAGGGTTGATTCCCGCAGCCAGAACCTTCACAAGCACTTGGTCCTCTTTGATCTCCGGCACGGAAAGCCCTTCATCTAGCCTCAGGACATTGACATCCCCGTACTCTTCATAGACCCATGCCTTCATCTTCAAAGGGATGTCTGAGACTGAAGTAATGGTTTGTGTCGTAGATGGCGCAGATTCAGAGGACGAAAAGATCCTTAAAGAAGAAATCCGACAACGAATTCGATTCTTGCACAAGGCTGCAGAGCTCACTGAAGATAAGAGACTAAGAGCTGGTTTTGGATTGAAGGAAGAGGAGGAAGGAGACGAGATTTTAAGAGGAGTGGTGGATAAAAGAGCGTCCATCTTCCAATGGCTTCCACCCTCCTTCAACAAGGAGCTGTAACTTTGAATGTGAATGTAGATGGAGTAGATTTCCACGGCTTCGTCAAGGACCTGTAGGAGTAAATATAGAGTAGATTTTTTGTCGTTGTGATATGGTCACCACCGGTAAATCTATGAGATTTTTAATCATTTTATTTCAGTTATTTTTTTTCTCATGGGCTTTCTTTTAAGGTTACTTTGATTTACATAAAATATGTTTAGGAAATCAATCTTTTTACTGGTTTGTATGTTCATGATTTTAATTGACTGATGAAAATGATAATTTTATTTTATTTTTATAATAAATCACAATTATATTATAAATATAAATATACTAACAAAATTATTTTAAATTCAAAATATTCTATTATTTTAAATAAGTGAGATTGGATCCCATATTAAAACTTGACTTTTCGGAGTTGAGGTTACTTGAGTTCTTAAATATGAAGTTACTTGTGGAGCAACATCAACATCATACAACATATTAGAATTGAACTGTATTGAAAAAAAAAGAGTGATGGGATTCTAAATCTTATTTGAGCATTATGAGAACAAGAAATACTACAAGAGAAAAAAAAAACTTGAATTTATTTCATATTATTTCATCCTCCATGAAGGTAAGTGCTTTTAGAATACAAAATTAATGCAATTACTAGCTAATCAATCTTTTAGCTAACAATTTACAAGCTTATGTTAAGGGTTCAAAATATTATTCCACTTTTCATATTAATTTTGTTCTCAAGGTCGAACTGCATAAGTCAATCCGATAAAACATGCCCACTCACATGCTGCAATCTTTTGATTGGATCCTAGTTGTGAACTAGACAAAATACTAAAAGCCTGAAGAAGATAAATGTTGAGCAATATGCACTTGACAAAGGCCTCGACTTTATCCAATGGTTATGCACTTGACAAAGGCCTCGAACAAATGTAGGATTGATGTTTGTTGGTTTGTATCGAATTGATGTTTATGTTAGTGTGTTTGTGTTAAGTTTGTGAGTTAGATATATGGTGTTAGTGTGCTTGAATTGTTGAATTGATTCGTATTCAGGAATCAGGTACTTGTACAAATGAAAGTTGGAAGGAGTTCATAAGATAATAAACTAATCAAAATGTTGTTGAATCAAACAAATTAGGTTCCATAAACTTTTGGTGTGATGTGCTCAAATATAAAAAGTTAAAAACATCGAGCATTGGCACCTAGGCGCCCAAACCAGGTGCCTAAGTGCCAGTTGCTTGAGATCAAGGCGCTTAAGGGCCAAATCTGGCGTCTAGGCGCCAAACTAGCTGAACCACCGATTTAGCTTATTAAATCGCGAATTGAACCGGTTCAACGACATTTTTTCCTTTGAACCCCTTCTTTTTCTTTTGAACGCACGCCAGCACTTCCCTAGTGCTTCTCCTATTTTGCAATTCTTATAGATTTAAAGCCTAAAAAATTCAGATTTCTTCTTCTTCGGATAAGTTTTACACTTTCACCATGTGATTTTCATCTTTAGCCATGGATTTCATGCACATTTGGAAATTTTGAAATTTTTGAAAAACCTTGGAATGAAGAGATGGAAATCAATGGAAAAGATTTATTTTGCAATATATTTGCTTGTAGGAGCCTTTAGAACTTATATTTGGAATTAATATGGATTCTTATTAGATTTTATGTGGCTATAAAACTAAGAGAGGAAAGGGGAAGAAGGTATTTGATCACAAGAGATTTGTTAGTCTTAAAGCCCAGGATCAATACAACAATCTGCATGTGTCGAAAAAAATGATCGCAGAAAGATGCTTCTCTAGGCTTGAGGTTTTGTGGAGAATTTGATTGTAGCATGGAACTGGGACAGCTTCTGCTAGTTTACCGTCTAACAGTCATCTCATTCGTTCGTGAATTCTATGCAAATCTTCTAGAGTAATAAGACGATTTGGTATTCGTTAGGGAGAGAAGAGTATACTTCAATCCTGTTCGGATCAATGCTTTTATACTAGTTGCCTTAAGTGCGTGATTGCTAGTACTCGTCCTTTGAGCCTACCGAGGAGCAGCTGGATGAGATTATTGCATTTCTGACTGATGGGTGTGGAGCTTGGATACTAAAGAATGACCACAAGGTAAATTTTTCTTCTTCCATGCTTAATGCCCCATCTAAGGCATGACACTATTTCATTTTTTCTCAACTTCTTCCTATAAACCATTTGAGCTAAGAAACCAGGGAGGGAGCCACTTTAAACTTTGCATTCAAAAGATGAAACCTGTAGATATTGGCATTCTCATGTACAAGAATATTATCAGTTCTTCTACGAGAGGTTCTACTATAGGTTTGAGTCACCCTTCTCTCATCTTTACTATATGTAAACAATCTGGAGTTAGTTTTGAACCTTGGGAGGAGATAATACAGCCACTAAATCCTATCAGTAAGGCTAATGTGGATTTATGTGGAAAGCATGCTACACTTGGTTCTAGAGGTTGATCTTCAGATATTCCTTCTACCTCTACTTCTAGACCTTCTAACCCTACTTCTAGACCTTCTAACCCTACTTCTAGACCTTCTACCTCTAGTGTTAATGTTCCACCTTCTGCTATTTGGGAAGAGCTTCATGATCACTATCAGGAGCATCAGGATGATATTTATTTTGTGTGAAGTCAACTATGAGAGAATGAAGATCAATGGGAACATTTGGAACAATATCTGAAAAAGGAAAAGTAATTATGAGGCTAGTTTCAATACTTCCATGGTGAGCTTTTTGAGAGGAGATCAGAGTGTGAAGTTTTCTTCTTATCCTTATTCTACTATGTTCAAACACCGAAAGACTATGGATGAAGAATATGATGATGATGAGGATGATGATAATGAGGAGGAGGAGTTATTCTGAGTCAGGATGTGTTTATTTTCTCTAGTTGTTGCTGACTTTTAATTATTTTGTTGTGTTGGACATTGTGATATTTATGTTTACTACTGATGTGGATTCTGGCTTTTTAGCTGTTACTGCATTGTTGTTTACTTTTCACTCCATATCATGTATAGTATTGCATGCTTGTTAGAGTGGTTCTTTTACTTTGAATTTTTCGTTCTATACATGTTAATTTGAGATTTACTACCGCTAAGCACTTGCTTTTACTCCTTATACCTGTACGATTTTTATGCTTAGAACCCTATGACGATTTTTATGCTTAGAACCCTGTGATAGATAATAATTCTATTAAAATTTTTTCTTTCTTCATATTTATTTTGTGCTAAAACGTTTAAAAGTGTTTAAAAACTTAAGTTTGGGGGAGGGAGAAAAACTTTTAAAAAGTAAGTTTTATTTATCCTCAATAGACTATATTTAAAAATTATTTTAAAATAGCCTATGATATGTGGTGTTATCTTTAGAGAACTATATTATTGATCCTATGAATGTTATAGTACACTTAAATGATTTTTTTTGTGTTAAGGGATGGTTCTAGAGTTAAGATATTTAGTACAAGAGAATAGACATATACTTTTTACTATTTATAATAGGAAAAAAAATATTTTTGAAATACTAGAAATCTTAAATTTGCACTTCAAAATGATTTGAGACACTATGAAAAATCATTTTTATTCTAATACACATTATCAAGTAAGGAAATGTGAATTTTTTTAACTTTAGGAGGAGGATAGTGGAGTTCAAAATCATTAAAGACTATCCAGATACAGTAATCCTCACATAGTAATGATTAAAAAGATCTTGAAAGAAAAGAAAAAGTAAAAAATGTGGGGAAGAAGCTTGATGGGATGCCTAATTAAAATTTGTCTTCACTTGATTCATCTTAAGGGAAGAAACTTAATAACAATTCTGAGATTATTATCAATTCTAAAGGTGTTACTCAATTTTTTACTAATGGAGTTCTCATATAATTTTGTCTTTAATTCTTCTTGGATTCCTAAATGTGACAAACTATAGTTTTTTTTTAGAATATATAAAAAATCAAAATTCCTAACTTGATTACTAGATAATTTTATACCCTAGTTTTAACACGAGTTATTGAAAATTTTTTCTAATGTTTCACTATTACATTTATGGGGCAAAACTATAGAAATCTTTAATGAAACCCACTGCCATAAGTTAAAGCATTTATTATATAAAATACAAGAGTTACTTGAGGACAAGTAACGTTTAAGTTTGGGGAATTGACATGCAAAAAAATGTTACTTTTATATATACATTTTATGCTCATTTTTAATGATATTGCATTTTAATGGAATGTATTTTGCTTGTTTTTTATTATAGCTACAAGAGATAGATTTTTAGAGAAAAAGTAGCAAAATTGGAGCAAAATGGGGTCAAATGGAGCAAATTAGTACAAAGTGAACTAGCGCTTAGGCGTCAGCTTCTGACACATAGGCACCAGACCCCGTACGTGAAACAGAAAGCCCAGCGCCATAGCGCCAAGATCTGGCGCCTAAGCGCCGGCAGTTATATTGGGCTTCTAGAAGGTTGGCGCTTAGGCGCCCTAGATCCAATTTTTGCCAATATGCAATGTATTTGGATGAATTTTGAAAGGGCATCTGAAGTGACGCTTGGAGATTTGTAGAGCTATATTAAAAGAGAGATTTTTCAAGGAAAA
>JXCR01124538.1:126799-139754 GCA_002079205.1 Phalaenopsis hybrid cultivar | reverse complement strand
GGGGGGGGGGTTGTGAAGAGTTGTTGTGAAGGGTTGTTGTCGCGTGAGGATTGTGTGTTTAAGAGTGTCTCTAGAGTTGAGTCTATTGGTTTGAGTGTGTAAGAAGGGTTTGAAGAATACTTCAAAGGAACTTCGAGATTTGTTTGGGGGAGGAGTTTGAGTCAATTACTTTGTATTTTTTTTAGTTCTGTTTTATTATGTAAACTTGAGTTTTAAAATAAATCATGTTTTGTTGTGTTAAGTCCATAAAGTTTGAGTAGTTTGCTGAATCGTTCTCCTTACAATAAGAAATAATCACATGTAGGATTAGAATTTTTTGGGATTTCTCTTATTCCATACTAATGATGATTATTAATTTATACTTAATTTACATATTCAATCTGGTTAATTGGTATGTTAAAATTTGTTGTGAATTCATAATGACCCGGGAGGGCTATGCATTCCTCAACTAGTGAGAATCACATTAATCTAGTGGGTGATAAGGTAGCCCATAGGTTAGTTCAAATATATAGGGAGATAATTTTTTTATGAGTGTAAATTGGGGAATCGAGGGTAACAGGCTAGAGCCTTAACCAATTTGATCTAGAGTATGGAAATTAAGGCTATGTCAGTCCTAAATAGATGCACAGTGGGTAATCTAGAAGTGACAGACTAGAACCTAAATAGAGAGCATATGATTGAGATTTATAGTTGTGACTGGAGTAAAACAAGTGACTGTATTTTTGGTCTAATAATTTAAAATGATCTATGAAAATGAATAACATGAAATTTTAGAGGAAATATTATAAAAATATTTATTTAAATTAAATATAAAGATTGATAAGTTTAAGTACTTCAAGGTTGAATATATCCTAATAGAATATAACAAACTTCTTATCCCATTTTCTTAATTCAAAATATCAAATATATTTGAAAATTTTAATTTTGAAACCTTCTAGTTCTCTACTACAACCAAATTCCTAAAATATATTTTGTGGCTCAAAATTTGAGCCAATTTTCATACCATCGTTTTTAAGTTAAATTATTGGCTTCGGATTGGTTGGTTCAGATGTACTTTGGCCACTTTGATGCTTTAAACATACCATATCATATATTATAATACTAAACCATGTATTACCTTCAAGGTTTATAAGCAAGTTTTATACTAATACATAACCCTCTAAATGTCCAAATTTTAGAGACAAATCATAATGCAAGTAGGATTTCCTTCCTAATAATGGAGTGAATAACAATAACTTATGACAGTAAGATTTGGTGGGAATACTCTTCATTTAGATAGATGTAGATATTATTTGAGGGGGTGTCCAAACTATTTAAATACTCTTGTTGACTTGACTTTTGTGAGGACCACTTTCCCTCTCTATAGAAGCCTAGGATTTAGCCTTAGTGACCTCCTTAGATGAATAGTGATGAGACTCACCCATATAATGCTTCTAACCAATCCTACACTCACTAAGGGTTTCCTTAGGTTAATCCCAAATCATCAATCCATGGTTGAGAAGATTGAGGGTCTAGCCTAGTGGAAGCCAAGGTTGACTTCCTATAGGTGGAAGATGCCCTAGGTCACCCATGAGCTCAAAATCGTTAGAATTTTTCTAAGGACCGATTGAATATCTCTAGGATTCTCATTGACCTTGGAAAATCCCATCAAATAGGAATCTCAGCCTAGGCCAACGAGGGGTTCCTACCACATTACCCTAAAAGGTCTTGAACACCAAAATTCAAAGGGAGATGAGTGATTCATCAAAATCAATTCTTAGTCTCACCTAAAGCTTTTCCAACATCAATCATCCCTAAAATTACATGAATCTTAAACACATCAACTACCCCTAAGAAATTGAAATCACTAAGGGTCACCAAAATCTAATTGGGCCCAAGTCAACTTGAGTCAATTATGGAACAATTGAGCCCATCAAAATAAAACCTAACTTGATTCAATGTGATTAAGATAAAAAACCACTTAGGAATCAAATTTGCATTAGGAAGGTAACCTTCAAAATAAACCTAATTATTTATATAGGCTAAATATAATGGTGCATTAAACTTAATATTTTGGGCTGAACCTAAAGACATTTGGGACAAGGCTTATTCACAAAACCCCAAGCCTAAGCTTAAGCACAACTCATCATGAGAGGCCATAGCCCAAACCCTAAGGTCCATGACTTGAGCCCACACTACTTAACACTAATGACCCACCATGACACATAGGTGATACAAAAGAATAAAAAAAACTAATTTAACCTAATCCAAATATTAAAAGACAAAGCATGTAGCTTTAACCAAAGGGGACTACCACTTTGCATCTAGTTCCAACCCACCCAAATCACTTCATGGGTGTGTCAAGAAAAATCATTTTTAAACCTAGCCACCACACCAAAAACTCCCCCAATCCCCTCACACCTTGTGCATGCCATCTTCTTCTCCATTGCGGCCTCCATTGTCAAAAACTTCAAAATTTGAGAAAGGTCCCTTACCTCTGCCCAACTCATTATCATTCCTTTGCACATTCTCTGAGGAACCATCAGACACTCCCATGAACACTAGAGCTCCCCCATGGTTCCCACAACTATTTAAGGAGGGTAACTCGAGAGCTCAATACATGCATTCAACTCCCTAGCTAGCCACGTAAACCCTTTGCTCCCAACACAAAACCAAAAAAAAAAACATTCCACATACTAGAGAGGCTCATCCCCACCATCTTCAGGCCATGTTCACCACCACACAGCCCTAATGTCACCAGTAAAATCTAGGGTATTTTCAGCCTTGGCATCAACTTCATCAAAGCCTTAATCTAATTCTCCCATTAGCTTCACAAGGCTCCAAAACCTTACCTCCAATCAAAATCTGAGCCTCCTGCACTCCCTAACCTACTCCAAGACCAACCTGAGCCACCACTTAGTGTAGCTCATACCTAGGGCCAATCTCAGATCGAATTGAAGCTAGAGGAAGCTTTGTGACATCAAGTCGATCGTCTCTATCGAGCCCAATCGAGGCCTCACTTCTTCGGATAAGATAATAGCTTGAGTTCCCTATAATGGCTCTTGGTTTGGACTTATATGAAGAAAATCATGTCCACTTAATCGTATAGATAGGTTCACCTCAATTAGATGAAGCTATAGGACCAAATCCCATTCAATTTGGTTAAGTGTAGAGCAAGATCTTAGGGTTCAATTACAGACAGTTCTCGGTCTTTTGTCTCCTGAGGAAGGTGAATAAATTTCATCTGTTTTCGTGTATTTGGAACGAACGATGAAGCTCAACCAAAATGATGAAACTGAGTACAGCGGATCAACACCACATCAACACTTACGTGTAAAGTGCAACAAGTCATGCGGCGTCGCTTGGGAGTTCGATGCGTATGAGGCTCACATTGCGCCGCATGGGTTAAGTAAATAATTTGTGATTTTTTGAATTATTTAAACCCAAAAAATATTTGGAACTTTAAAAATCAACAACTTTGCAAAGAAAAATTGCAAAAATAAAATAAAAATACCGCTAAACTCAGTGAATAATGATAAGATAATAAAATAAAAATAAAAATAATTAACTTATATTTGATTTTTAATTAATTAACTATCCCAGAGGGTATTTTAATTATAAAAAATTATATATAACACATAAAATATGAAATTTTTAGGGATTATTCCCTCTATCAATAGAGATATTTCTTGATTTTTCCAAAGTCATGGGACGCCCTCACATCAAAATGGCTAATTTTTCATCAAAATTATAAATAGTTTGAAAAAAATTATAAAAAACAAAATAAAAATCAGAAAAATATAAGCTAAAATAAAAATTAAAAGGAACTTCAAGTTCTAACTCCAAATATTAATATGGCAATCTCCACCTCTGAAAATTTAAAAGCCAAAATTAGAACATTGGGGAAAAATGATAAAATTAAAAATTTTACATGTTAGCCTAAGATGTCTTCTAAACCTAAGTTAAACATTAAATTTAAATTAGAAGACCTTAGATCACTTCCTAATGAAGGCATTAAGAGGTTAATCTCATCGTTATGGAATCTCCTTAATGAAGCAACTTTAAATTCGACCTAGGCCCAACCCAGATTAGACCTAACCTATGTCTATTTAAACTTAAAATCTTGGTTTGATCCCACTTAGATCTAGCTCAACCTAAGTGACTTCAGACTCAACTTAGGTCTAGCTCCAATCTAAACATAACTCAAACTAAATTCAACTTTGAACTTAACTTAGGTCTAACCCAAACTAGAGCTAGCCCAGTTCGAACTTTAACTCTAACTTGAGTTAAGTCTAACCTAACTTAGACCTAACTAAATTAAGGCTTGATTCAGGTCTAGCTTAACCTAGACCTAACTTAAAAAAACCTTAGGTTCAGCCTAGGTCTAATCCAGTTCAGACCCAATCCAACCTAATCCAAATCCTAAATCCTGAAAAAATTAACTCAAGTCTAACCCAACTTAGACTTAAGTTAATCAAACCCTAAAATTACAAACTAGCTAAAGTCTAACCCAACTTAGGCTTAATTTAGCTAAACCTAAGTCAAGTCTAATCCAACCTAGACCCGACTCAACCAAATCAACTTGGATCAACAAGACCTAACTCGGGTTAATCAAAATTAACTTTAACCAATCCAGGGTCAACCCGACCTAACTCAAGTTAACCCATATCAACTTAAAAAAGTTAGAGGTCAACTCAACCTAACTCGAGTTAACCCAAAGCAACTTCAAACAAACTCGGGCCATCTTCACCTAACTCGGGTTAACCCAAATCAACTTAAATCAAACTCAGGTCAACCCGATCTAACTCAAATTAACCTAAACCAACTTAAAACAACTTCAGGTCAACCCGATCTAACTCGGGTTAACTTAAACCAACTCAAAACAACCTCGAGCAACTCAGCCTAACTCGGATTAACCCAAACCAAAGTAGGGGCAACTCGACCTAACTTAGGTTAGCTTAAATCAACTTTAAACCAAATCTGGGTCAACATGACCTAACTCAGGTTAATCCAATCCAACTTAACCAAACTCGGGTTAACCCAAATCAACTTTAAATAAACTTGGGACAATCTGACCCAGCTCAGGTTAACCCAAGCTAACTTAAATCAAACTCGGGCAAATTCAACCTTACTTGGGTTAACTCAAATCAACTTAAAACAACTTCGCGTCAACCTGACCTAACTCAGGTTAATCCAAATCAACTTAAACTAATCTTGGGTCAACCCAACCTAACTCGAGTTAACCTAAGAAAAACTTAAATCAAAGTTGGGTCAACTCGACCTAACTCAAGTTAACCCAAACCAATTTAACCTAACCTAAGTCAACCCGACCTAACTTGGATTTACCTAAATCAACTTAAGTCAAAATTGGGCCAACTCGACCTAACTCGGGTTAACCCAAACCACTCAAGGTCATCCTGACCTAATTCGGGTTGACCTAAATCGACTTAAAATATCCTCAGGTCAACTCGACCTAACGCAGGTTAACCTTAGCCAACATGGGTCAACCAACCTAACTCGAGCGAACCCAAATCAACCTTAATTAAATCCGAGTCCTGACCTAACTTGGGCCAACTTACTCAAACCTGGGTCAACCCGACCTAACTTTGGTTAACCCAAATCAACTTTAACCAATACTCGGTCAACCCGACCTAACTTAGGTTAACCTAAACCAATTTAAAATAAACTTGGGTCAACCCGACTTAACTTGGGATAACCTAAATTAACTCAAATCAATTTTGGGTCAATCCAACATAACCCAATTTAAACTCAAGTGACCTAAGTTAAGGAGTGTTTGACTTCTCATAAGAGAATAAAATCATAGTTAAACCATTTTGGAGACGATATGAGTTGACATGCAAAATAAGCATTAAAAATGACATAATAATCACCAAAAAATCACTAAAATTAAACTTCAACTATAAAATACAATCTGGTTTGATAAGAAATTTTAGAGGAGACAACCCATGACTGCTAACCAAATACCTTCCGGTCACTCATGAATAATCAAACCACAAACTCATTGACCCTGGAAGGAAAAAACCATGAGATCTTGATTTCACCATTTCAAAATGAAAATGAAAATGAAAATCACAAAAAAAAATCTTAATCAGCAAAAAAGTCTCAAGAGACAAAATTTTGAACCCCTTTAAATTAAAAAAAAACATTAAAACTTAAATGAAATCTTATTGAACAAAGATCACCGAATGCACCAAGGTGTATGAAAATCTCTTTAATGAAGCAACCCATTGTTACTGATAAAAATCTTTCAGTCGGAGTTGGCTTGAACACCTCTCTAAACAATGTAGATCAAGGAAACTGACAACCCGGGACAATAAAAAGCAATGAGCATCTTGACCGGGTTATCCTAAATAAAATAAATAATAAAGAACTAAAAGTGTTTATGTTAACTTTATTTTACAGGGCTGTCAAAGTCAAAGTGCAAAACACCATCTTAGATTTACTTTATGTTATTAGGGTGTGCCAACTCTATTTTTTAGGGATGACATATGAAGTGTTACCTTTGATTTACTTTACATGTTTCTTGGGTGTGTTAACTCTGTTTGCAAGGCTGACATAAATTTTGTAGTAACCCGTTGCATGGCTTGCTTTGATGCACTCAACACCAATTGAATTTAAAAATTTGAGTGTAGTGAGTTATAAGAACATTTAAATTTAAAATTTCAAAAATATATTTCCATTAATCTTAGAAAATTATGCATACCATACATATCTAGACAACTTGATTGATGATAAAGAAATAAGGCCTATAACTCATAATAAATAATTACCTAACATATTTTGCATCATTGAGACCTGCCATGTATGATTTTGAATGTGATTAGGCTGTTTAGATGGTAGCCCTTTTTGGGCGGGATTATAAGTCCATATAAGATATGATTCCAAAATTTCACCTCTTTAGGCAAACTTCACCCCAAGGTTGTTTGTCTAGCTACGTTGTAAATCCTCATTGTTAGGCTCCTGCGTGATCGCTTGTCGTACAACATAAGTCCTAATAAAATATCAGGGTAAAATATTAAAACTCCCTTTGTGAAAATGGCAAGCTCAATGTCCTGAGGATGAAAACATAGCTTTAATTGAGAGTTTTTCTAAGTGGCTTCGGTTACATAAAATATAATTAACTATAGGGGATTGCTATTATAAGAAGAAGAAGACCACAAAAAAGACATAAAAATCTATGGTTGTGGGTTTCTTTTTTAATGTTCTCTTCACAGGCACACTTCCAATGCACTTTCGATCTGATTTTAGACGTAAGGTTTAGATTTATCCATGTGAAGTTCACTTCACGAAAGTCCTCCACACAATTTTTTTTGTTTGTCTTCATCATCATATATCCTCACCTCTAGATCATACGATCCAAAAGAGATTTTACTCGGAGAAGGGATTGTGCAGCGATAGACAAGCTGGTGACTCATGGTTGAGAGTTTACACACTTTTTTGTTTGTCTTCATCATTATATATCCTCGCCTCTAGATCATACCATCCAAAGTTGAGTTTACTCAGGAAGGGATTGTGCATCATAGACAAGCTGGCGACTCCCCAAATGAACTGAAACAAAAAACTACAAAGAGACCGAAGGGTAAGGCCTGAAAGAGCGCCGACAACCCTTTACAACTAGCTACTCTATTATGTTGTTTACTTACTTTAATATCTTCCTTATAAACAATATTCTTTCATCTCTATGTGGTGACCTACATGATTAAAGATTCATATTATGAGTAGAAGAGTAAACATAAACCCTTGCATAACTAGTATATTTATCTTTATGTTTATCTATACATTATCATTATATCTTATTTTGAAGTCATATGCTTTAGTATATGATAAAATGTAGTCTTTTATATCATTTGTTATTATATTATATTAATTAGCCTAATTGCACTTTTAATATCATTATAAATACTTGTGTTGTAACTTACGTAGAATTTGTTGAGAAATATATGAATACTATGTGTATAATTTAGATTGACTTATTATATTTAGTAATTTTTTCTATTATCAATTTGCACATATACATGTGTATCTGAATATTCGATCAATTATTTTTATGATTATTAGCTTTTTCTTATTGATTTATTTGATACATTACTTCATTTGATTGTTTGAAACTTAGTATCCACATTTCTTATAATTCGGAATGGCTTTGAGGTAGAACATTTCAAAGGAAACTTCTTCCATATCACTCTACACTCTATTCATCTCATGTTATGGTTTGTCTTTAACTGACTCAAATGATTTCAATTCAAATCATTAATACTATAAAAATGTGAGTGATAATTTTGGAGTTCTACTCTTAAAAAGTACTTAAAATTCACTTTTAAAGTATGCATTTCTTTCTTTTTTAAACACAATGTTCATTAATTGTTGGTAAGTAAAATATTCATGAAAATTAATTCCCTAACATGATCAAATTTTAGCATATTTGACATTCGTTCAAAAGTATTTTTGCATGGCCTTTAGTTAGAGGTAAAAAACTTAGAATATATTGAAATTGTGTGTAATATTTTAAATAAGAATATAATTAAAATATCATTTAACTTTTAATGCTTTATAGTAATTCTTTTGTTTCATTTGAAAATTTGTAGTAAAAATTATGCTTTTGCTAGCTTTTGCTTTTCTAAAAATCCTTTAATGAAAAAGATATTAATAAAATAATAATCACTAAACAAAAAAAAAAAAAAAACTATAAACTCATTAAACCTATGAAATTATTCTATCTTTCAGTCAATATATAAAATTCAAGAATGACATATATTATTTTATAAGTTTATGTTCTATTGAAACCCATGAAATTTATATTAGTTTATATTTCTTCTTACATTATATATTTAATATTTTTAATTTTTAATTTTAAAAAATATTATTAGAAATTTTTATTGTTTCTTAATTTAATTTTTTTAAATTTACCTTATAATTGATATATCTAATCTAGGAAAGATAAATACTTCCAATTATTCTCCAAATTATTTGACCTAATGAAAATAATTTTATTCTAACATGTTTAACTCTTTAGAAATGAAAATTGTGATATATTTTAAAAAATTTCTCAAAATTTTGTGCAATTTTAAAATATGATTTCATAATTCCTTCCATTGAATCTAAGGATAAATTTTAAATTTTATAATAATAATAATTTTAAAATTGTCTTGAATTATATATGCCCATTCATCCTAATATGTCTTACTTTCAAAAGGTATTATTCTCATAAAAACTTAAATTTTAATATTAAATGTAGTGTTGCGCATCATAAAGTCTAATTTTTAGTCCAATTCTATTATGTGATGCAAAAAATAATGGAATAAGAATACAAAATTAGAGGGGTAGAAACCATTAGTCCAAAATAAGCATTGATTATCTTTGATTTAAAATAAAAGACTGTATAATGCAACTCAATTGAAAATTATATGGTTTCTTGTAAATGTAGCAAATTTAAGAATCATGAAAAGTTAATAGTTTGTCAAAATTGAAATTTTAATTTTATATGCCTCATAATAACCAAAACTGATTAATATAGCCACATGTTGTTTTCATAAGAGTAATATACTTGGACATTCATTTTGGACCAGAATACCTCCTCTTTAACCACTAATTTCTCATGTTTAGTCCATCATAAATGATAATGATTTGAGCAAGGTTAGTGTTTTTTCAAACCATGTTTAGCATTTAAACTTTATTTGACCATGATTCAAACAAGCTTAGCTACCTAAGATACAATTTTAATATAGTAGATAAATAATATTATAAAATAGATGCATTATAGTGCAATTTAAATTTATAATATGATTAAGTGTCACATCTATAACATAACATAATAGAGTACAATCTAATGACTCTAATAAAATAAAGAACAATCCAATAATTATAGCATAATATAAAGGATTTAGGAGATATAACACAATGTATTGGACTAAAAATGATCATTAAAAATATATATGTTTATAAAAGAGAAAAAATATCTATATTGAAGCAATTAAATAATTGATGAATATAAATAAATAAAACAAACTATCCTGAAGATGATGGGCGCTTTCTATTAGTAACTCTATTATGGCATCTCACCCCACATCGATTCTATGTATACTACATTTTTTTATTCCCTTTGAAGGTCTTCTATTTATTTTATTTTATTGTAGGAGTCCACTCTTTAGCTTTAATAATAGAGGCATCATTAGAACTCCTAATTTTTTTTTATCTTGAGCCTTCCAAACGTCCTCATTTCATCTAGATATATATTTTTAGCGTATGTTGCTAACCATACTTTATATTTGTAAAAAATTAGCATAACATATAATGACTAACACTCCAGAACCAAATGCAACCAACACTTACTCTCAGATTCATCAAATTAATTTTTTTGCATGTACATGTCCTCTCCAATAAATACATCTATGAATACTTTTTTTTTGGATTTAATTGCTATAAATGTCACAAAATAAATATGTGTACTAACCTATTACAACATTTCCATAAGCAAAATACAATTTACAACATGTATTAAAAAATATTCATACTTAATAAAAGATGATTGCACTTTTCAAGCCTTGAAAATAAGCACCTAGAAGAAGTATGTACTTGAAATATCTTGTATTATTAGCATAAAGATTAATAACTATCTTTGATTTTTACTATTTAGCATGATAATAATTGATGGAAACTTCTGAAAAGTTATATTATGTGCTCCTTTAATATAGGTGATAGTTTGCTCATAAAACTACCAAATCTTGTCAGTAGGATTAACAACTGTTCGATCCCTCATTACATCAAATATGATTATCTTTAGCTTTAAATTAAAATTAGATTTGACTAGCTCTCCTTAATTATATGTCTATATGTTAGGTTGAACTTTTTGGTACACTATTGATCTAACATTCAAAGTATACAATGTTTTCATTTATGGCTTTTAATCTCAAACATATTTGACTATGCTAACTTCATAGCATAATTTCCATAAATATCTCTATGAAGTGCAATGAATATATCATATATATTTATCTAATTTAATCACTTAATCTTTTCTTAATATCAAGATTTAACATCATTTTTAACTCATTGTTGCTCTTAAATATTTTTCGTGCTTGTAAATTAACTTGAAGGAAATTCAAGCATGATGTCATTAATGTCAACATCAATAGAGCTAGAAATACTTTAAAGCACAAGCCTTTACAGGATAAGAATTATCATGTATTTTTAGCCCTATGGCACATAAAGAATTAGAAGACCTTATTCATTGACTAATTTTATGTATATCATAAAATGAGATTACAATATCTAATGAACACTTTAGTATTGAGCCATCCATGAAGCTAATATCTTTGCAATCTGTATGTCTATAACATCACCTACTTATGTACATGATATGCACTTATCATCACTTACATTAATGAAAGATGATGGCATGATTGATCTTAGATCATCTTCATTCACATAAAAATGTGTAGTTGAAATCTTTAAGAGAGTATTAGGCACATATTAGAGAACAATTCGAAGTGGACATGCATTTTATCAGGAAAAAAATAGATCATAACATGTTAATTAGGGCTGTTAATTTGGCTTGTTGTTTGTGAACAGCTCGTGTTCGGCTCGTTAAACAGCTCGTGTTCGGTTCGTTCGTTAAGCCTAACGAGCCGAACACGAACAAATTTTTAAGCTCGAAATGTAAACAAGTCGAACACGAACAACAGTTTGTTCGCTCGTGTTCAGCTCGAAAAAAAAAATTATATAAATTTTTATATAATAATATATCACATATATTATTTATATAATAATATATTATATATATTTATGTCTAAGTTTAAGTCATAATACCTCATGTGGCAATGTGGTTAGTATCTTCTTTTGTATATATTTGATCCAGGTTCGAATCTCACACTTACATCTATTTTTCTCAATTTTAGTTTAACGAGTCAAGTTCAAGCCGAACACTAACACAAATATTTAAATCGAGTCAAACACGAACACACTGTTCACGAGCCGATTTCAAACACGAGCTATTTCGAATGAACCAAACACGAGCCAAGCCTGAGCTTGCTCAAGCTCGGCTCGTTTACAACCCTAATGTTAATAACATCACCAGAGGAATTATAATGGTATTGTACTCAATTTGAATGGTATTTCATTTTTAATTTTAGAAAATCAATATTTATCATCATTTCTTAGAAAATATCCAACCAACTACTTTTCTTTTTATTCTCTTTCATACAATATCAGCTATTAATATTTGATTCAAAATAATTATTCAAAATATAACATCATTATCTTTTATTCCAACCATTATAAAATTTTCACATCATCAAATTACATTTGAATACAATTCAAATAGACGTTCAGATAAAGTTTGAAACAACAATCTCTTTAATCCATGTAGCTTTGCTTTAGAGATTCATCAAGATAACTTATGCTACTTAAATCATATAATACATTATACAAACATAAGAAAAGGGGTACATTACATACATACCATCCAATTCCTATATGTAGCTGATGTGCTGTATCTTTGGGAGCTATGCAAATATTCGTAAAACTTTAAAATTTATGCGTTAGATATGTAAATATATAAGATTGTGTTGCATATGAGTCTTTTTTTCAGTTTATGTGTTAGATATGTAAATACAAAGTTCTTATTCATAGATGGTTCTTATACTATTCTTTTAAACAATTTTACAAAACATGGGTACTATTGTCTTTTTTTCATAAACAGCTGCCCGACAGCTGATTTCATGCATCTGCACCAAACAGACAACCAACTTCCCTGCAGCTGCTTCCCCACAGCTGCTTCCTGGGGCAGCGCAGCTGCAGCTGAAAAGCTGAGAAGCCGCAGCTGCGCCAAACAGATCCTCAAACTTTACTTTTTACATCCATACCACCCAAATCTTATATACCACATAAAAAATAACACATTTAATACACCTTTTTATGCACCGGTAAGATGGTTTGTTTGTAAAAATTGGAAGTTAAA
>JXCR01124538.1:97489-117692 GCA_002079205.1 Phalaenopsis hybrid cultivar | reverse complement strand
TATATATATATATATATATATATAATGAAATCAATTAAAATGCGATATTATGAGGCATCAAAATTCAAATAAAACATTTATGCAATCAATAAAAAAGTTCAAGATACAATGAATCCAGTTCAACGTCATTCCAATTTCAATCAAAAATAAATGTAGAAAAAAAAAAACACAGAAAAATAAATAGGTTAGAAGAAAAACAAATATTCGAAGCAATGATTTCTCTTAAAATATTTTCAAATCTCACACATAATCACCAACTAAGAACCTGGACCATGAACAAAGATGTTACACACTGTTGAGAATTGTATATAGTTTAGGGTACTGTTTGTAAATAGGAAATGTAGAACAAGTTGAGGATTTTATTTGTAAGGAAAGTTATAAGGCTCAACATAAGCCCAATTCTTCCATTAATAGATGAAGTTTGGTATCATAGCCTTAACCCTAGCAGCTAGCAGACGTTTTCGATTGGTGCATAGACCAAGGATTGATCTTCTTTTCCGTCGCGAATTGTGACTGGCGCAATCAATGCAAAGACCAGGGAAAGATCTTCCTTTCCTTCGCGAATTGCGGCAGACAGAGATTGCAACAGACGGGATCACAACACCTAAGGCATGGCGACACTTAAGCCATAGTAGCAAATGGGCACCGAGAAGGCACTTACGGGATCACGACTGTCTCGGCAGGAGAGTGTTTCATAGGTCTCGATCAAGAAGGGCTTATGCGGGTTGTTGCAAAAGAAAGGAGTGGAGTAGGGCTTCGTTTTTGGTGGTCTTTCGCACACAGTAGTCTTGTTGTTGCCTTCGCCGTGAGAAACAACATGGAATTGCGACTTAGGTGTGAGGAAGTCAGTGGACCTTCATTTCTACAGTTGTACTTGATGGCATGGGTGAAGGATCGAAGCAACTGCAGTTTGTCGTGCAAGGCAAAGGCGTTGCGGTTGGTGAGAGCTATGGCAAAGTGGATCGCATGAACTTGTAGGAAAGAAGTCATGTGTGATCTTTGGGATCTAAACTTGATCTTTGTGATTGAGAATGTGAGAAGACAAAGATAATGCATGAGGTAAGGGATTGGATCTTCTGGGGAAGAAAGATCCTAAAGTTTTGAAGGTCTCGGTCGGTCTCATAAAGGGAGACAATCCGACAAAAGCTACTTTCTCAACACTTGCTATGACACAGGTGAAACTAGATCTTCCTCCCGTAGATCTGAAGCTTGATGGACCAACCACTTATCTGAGTTGGTCACGTCGAATCGAGACTACTCTAAACTAGAATGATACCTGAAGGGGTCGAGCCAAAAAGTGACAGTACTGAGAGGGATAAGTGGAGAACCACACATGCCTTGATTTACACCTAGTCACTTAACTTGATGGTTCTATCGATTGTCTCATCAGTGCATGACATTAAAAAGTTTACCAACTTTTGCGCAAAGTTGAAGAAGATCTATGTTGGAGCTGAGAACCACATGAGGGTGTTCCAGATTTAGCGTAAGATAGAGACAGTGGTTCAACGTGGTATATCAACCCATAGATTTGGAGCGATTGTGGCAAGATCTTTACCACTTTTCATCTATGTCAAGCTGTAGTGATCTGGGATGCAAGAAGGAGGAGATAATTGCACATATCAGGATTATGCAGTTTCTGGCTCATATGAACCCAACCTTTGATCAGAGGATATCGGTCCTCTTAGCTCAAGAAATAATTTCTTTATTAGATAAGGCCATCGTAGTGATGATATTAGAGGAGAGTCACATAAGGCTGCACTGAGTTGAGTGGACTTCTAGGCATATGATCAGCTTTGACCGCCTCAGGTGAAGGTATGACTAGTGTTCAGGGGGAAACTTGCAGGTGCTATACTGTGGAGAAGTTGGATACCAGACTAAGGTTTATGCAAAAGCACCCAATGAGGGAGAGAGACTGGTGAACATGGATAATATACAGGTCGTGATAGAAATTGTGGGGGGCAAAAAGGTGGAAAAGGGGGCTACTAGACAAAGCTTATGGTAGCTGAAAATAAGGGAGAGACAGGTGTAATCTTTATCGATGACGATTACGAACTCCTGAAAATGTTGAAGAGGAAGTAGAAAGCAACATTTGATATGACTGAGAATGCATCTGCCTTATCATATTCAAAGGAAAGCATTGCTACTTATGCTCACTCTACCAAAGGTGCTCGTCATACACATGTTCTTGTCGTTATATTCACCATAAGATCACCACAATGGATAGTAGATTTGGGTGCATCTCGACATATGACAGGTAATGTTAATGAGTTCACTTCTTATACTCATCTAACAGTTCCAGAGAACATTCAGATAACTAATAGTACAATACAACATGTAGTAAGAATGCAGTGAGATGTACCAATTCTATGATTTTGTCTAATATTTGCATGCTCCTTTTTCAGTGAACCTTTTATCCATTTGCGTTATTATTCTCCAACTAAAATGTATTATTTTCATTCATATTCCTAAAGTGATCTTTCAAGAGAAGGGGACTGGCTGGATACTTGGGACTGGCACATCACATAGTGGACTAATACTTGAATAAAGAGGGAAACAACTCAGCACGGACATCCATGGAACATGCAGGAGTAGGAAGATCTAGTAGGAGCGTGGAGGACGTGTTATTGTACATCACAGGCACATGGGACACTATTTATTTAGTTTTTTGAGTCATTAGTATTCGTCTTTGTATGAGAAGATAAATAAACAAAAACCTTGTGTGATGCATGTGAGTTGGGTAAACATACCATGTCTTATGTTAGTTTTGGTAATATAATTTCTTTTGTTTTTAATTTGGTGTATTCAGATGTGTTGGGATCTTGTTCTACAACTTCGATAAATTTTTATAGATACTTTGTGAATTTTATTGATTTTTTTTTGTTACTTAGTTATATCTGATGAGGAATAAAAGTGGTGTGCTTACCTAATTTAAAAATTTTCACAGGGCAATTCATACTCAATATGATGCAGTAGTGAACATATTGATGTCTTATAATGAGACAGAAATACCAACAAGGCATTTGGAGAGCATACAACATCAAACCACTTGTCCACACACACCGATACAAAACAGAGTAACAGAAAGAAAGAAACAACATCTTCTAAAGGTAGCCCAAAGTATGATTTAGGGTATGATGATTACGATGAATGTCTCAAAACACTTGTAGGGGCAAGCAATTTTGACAGCCGCTCAACTAATCAACATAATGTCTTCAAGAATGTTAGGGTGGCAATCTCCTTGTTAGTTGTTGAAATAAGATAGAGGCGGGATCCTTCCATTAAATGTATTTGTTTATGTATGTTTCCATCAAAAGTGAAGCAAACCCCCGAAAGAAAGAATAATCGTTACAAAGCACGATTGGTGGCGAAATGTATAGTTAAATGTATGACATCAAATATGATAAGACATTTGCACTAGTGGCAAAGATGAGCATGATCAGGACACTCGTCTTTATGGCTATAAATAATGGATGGATTGTGCACCAATTGTATGTGAAGAATGCATCTCTTCATGGGGAGAGGAGATGTATATGGAGATATCCCCATGCTTTGACACAAAACAAACAGTGGGCAAGGTATGTAAACTAAGGAAGTCAATGTACAGTTTGAAATAGTCTCCTCGAGCTTGGTTTGATAGGTTCATGAGAGCAATGACAGGCACGAGCTATAAACAAATCAATGTCGACCAAACAATATTCTTTCAAAATGATGGTCACACTACTATTCTTGCTATGTATGTGGATAATATGATTGTCACTGGTGATGATGAGGGAGAGCTTGCTCAGCTGAAGACAAGTTCAGGCAAAAAGTTTGAGGTGAAGAAACTGGGACAATTTAGATATTTCTTGGGATTGAAATGACTCGTACATCAGATGGGATTGTTCTATCTCAGAGGAAGTATGTGCTAAACTTGCCCGCAAAGACAAGAATGTTGGGATGCATGCCTACAGTTACACCAATTGATTAGAAGAAAAAGTTGAGCGCGGAGGTAAGAGAGCCAATTGATCGTGAGAGGTACCAAAGCTTCGTAAGCTGTCTCATCCATCCAAGTCACACTCGTCCTCACAAATCATTTGCAATAAGCGTGGTGAGTCGTTACATGCCTGATTCGAGGAAGAGTCGTATGGATGTAGTGTATCAGATTCTGAGGTACTTGAAGAGTGCACCAAGGAAGGAATTGATCTTCAGAAAAAATGGGCATTCAAGCATTGAGGACTACTGTGATTCTAATTGGGCGAGGTGTGTTGATGGTCCATTGAAAGTTGGTAGGGGGCAAGTTCGTATTGCATGTTCGTAGAGGGCAAGTTGGCCTCTTGAAAGAGCAAGAAGCAGTTGGTAGTTATAAGGTCAACGAGAGCAGCAGAGTACAAGGCCATGGCCTTGGGAGTTATCGAAATGTTATGGATGAGAACTTTATTAATAGAGCTCAAGATGGATCAAGGAGCTCAAATGAAGTTGTGATGCGACACCAAGTCAACAATCAGCATTGCCAATAATCTAGTACAACATGAGAAAACCAAGCAAGTGGAGGTTAACAAGTTCTTCATCAATGAGGAGCCGAATAGTGTTCTAAGATAAGTCAAGTAACTACTAGAAGATAAGTAGCTGACTACCTCATCAAGAGACTTGGTTCATTATATTTATCCAGGTTATGTAACAATATGAGATTAGTCAGGTTGAGCCAGTACTGAGGGGGAGCGTTGATATGTGTATATAATTTATGGTCCTATCTGTAAATAGAAAATATAGAAGAAGTCAAGAATTTTATTTGTAAGAAAGTTGTAAGACTATATAAGCCCATTTCTTTCATAAATAGATGAAGTTTTCTAGCAAAATCATTTTAATTCAAACCATTCAATTTTTTTTAATGCATGTCGTAAACTGCTAATTACAACAAAATATAAATAAATAATAAAAATAACCTTAATCGCAGATATAAGCCTTCAAAACCGTGAAAATATTACTAATTTCTGACAGAAAACAGATAACCAAACTACTGTCCACCATTAAATTCACAGTTAAAGCTAATCAAACTTCCGGCTAATGAGAGAGGCCCGTAAGTTGCTAAGAGAAACGAAACCAACAATCTTATAGTCTAGCAAGCCTTTATGTCCCCCAAATTATTAAAATTCAAGGAGACTTAACACATTTACCAAACGAACTGCAGATACAACACAAGTCATTTTATTTATAAAAGCTCAACTTTCCTGAGAAAATAAAACTACNGTAGAAGTTCTAAGACATCATTAATAGAGCTTTCACAGAAAAGTAACTTGTGACTTTTATTTTGTTTGCAATCAATACAATGTTGAATAGAAGTGAGAATTTTAAAATGAGGAAAGAGGTGAGAGGACTTGGATAGATATTTCTTGTGAGGGTGGCCTAGTCGTTAATGCCATATGTTGGAGTCGGTGACTGTGGTGAGGGCTGTGATGGGGTACAAGCCTTGATCAGCTAGACCAAAGTGGAGAAGTTTCTTGGTGTTCAGTTCCTGAATGTAAAATTTATTAGTGCAAAAAACAACTTGACAAATACTGCCTTGAGTGAGTTTGTGAACAAGTTTTGAGTGAGGTGATGTGCACAAAACAAAGGGGAAGGCTTGAGCTTACTGTGAGTTGTTGGAAGTATACCATTTCCAACATGGGTTATGTCAGTATTTTGCCCATTACCTACAACGACTTGTTCGGAGCTGGTATATTGAGATGAATGATGCAGATTGTGCAGTGAGGTATGAGGCGGGTGGTTGCTCCTGTGTCTAGGAATCAGTTTTGTGGGTTGGGTTTGAAGCTGATTTGTGAGCGCAGTTGGTTGAGGAATGGTGTTTGGTCCTGTGAATTTATGAATACTCTTTTCATTAATTTTGTAGTAGAAGTACTCTTTTAGCCAAATAGTTGGTCTTGACTTGGGAGCGCACTCAATTACACTCACTTGGTCTCAAAGATTTTTATGCACTCTTGCAAAGAGAAGCGTGTAACTTAGCCAATGAATTGACCAACAACATACTGTTATGGTTTCCTTAAAGAATAAAAAACGGCCCTCAATATACTAGTTCAGTAAGGAGAACTCACAACTTAAGAATCCTCATAACAACTCAACAAAAACCAAACCCATTACTGTATGTAAGATATGTAATAAAAGAGGTCATTCAACCAACGCTTGCTGGCACAGGACCAATCTTTGGTACAAGGGTAAAATAGACATTTCAAACATATTGCTACAAATATAATATTCCTACAATTAATATAAAATGTCGTGTTTATGTAGGAAGCCCCAGCGACCACAGAAACGAGACAGAGCTAGGGGCAATGAGAGCTAAGAAGAGCAGAGAAGAGGCGACCGAAGGAGAACATTGAGAGAAACCAAGTGTTGATTAGATCTCACTTAGTGCTCAACAAAATATGATGAAAGATTAATAAAACTAACCTCAAATAGTTTTGAATACTAGCCAATGTTTTTCAAAAGCCCAAGCTAATACTGGCAACTTTTGCTTATCTCATCATATGTTTATGTATGCACTTTCTCGATATTATTTGAAACTCATCAGATGTCTTTTACATACAACTATTTTATTATTAGCATGGTTTCTTTTATTTCGCATAAAAAACTAAAGCTTCTAAATATAGTCCCCAGATCATTCTTACCCTAAAATAACCATTTGGCTAAAAGAGTACTTTTACTACAAAATTAATGAGAAGAGTATTCATAAATTCACCAAATACTTGAAATAAATACTAAAAAACCTTTTGCTTGAAAGACTAATTTNTCAAAGAGAGTTATTGAGCGAAAGGCCATATCTTCAAAAAGTGAAACCAGAACAAGTGTTCATTAATTAAACTCATCAGATCAAATTAGAGTAATAAATTTCTCTCAATTTTTAGTTTTATTGCGGTGTAATTTCCATTGTATATGATATAATAATTTTGATACCAAGATTCTATAAGTTTTGTAATAGCTTGGTGACGGCTTTAGTCACCACTATAAGTACTAGATCGCTTTAGAGGAGTGTGTTTCAATACATATTTTGTTAAGCTTAAAATTACAGGTGATTCTCTTGTCCATAATAAAGGCAAGCGTACAATTTCCTGCTTAGGGAAGAGAGTGTGAGGGCAAGATTCTACTTGATGGAAAAGATTACAAGGGTTTCCACGCCCCCAAGTCGCCAATGAAAAAATTACGTTTAGTAAGATTCAACGTATGATGGGTTCTTAGGAGTGGACATAGGGCATTGGGTAGGTTGAATCACATAAAAATATTGATTGCATCTATTTTATTCTATAATTAGACTTTCTTTGATTGTGCATACTATTGTTTTTTATGCTCTCTCATTCATATGGTGATTTACTCGATAAAATAATTTTAATGCTTGAGTAGTTGAGTAATCTTAGTCAATACGCTTAAAATAATTATAGTAGACTTGTTAGAGATAAATCCAAACTAATTATGAAAATTTTTTGTATCACGTCTTAACTTATTTTCAATTACTCTCTCCCATAATTTTAATATATGACACATTAACTAAATTTCTCTATAATTTGCACACTCTTATGCAACCCTTTATTCATAAAAATGAGGACTACGATACTCTTCCTCCACTCCTAAGACATCTTTTTAATTTTTTAAAGGATATTAAAAAGTTTAGTAAGCCAAAAAACTCCCAAATCTCTTAAATATTTTTACACTTTTATTGAAATACCATCACACCCTACTGATTTTCCACAATTGATTTTCTTAAATGCCTCTCAACTTCATTTTTACTAATGCGACGGTAAAAATAAAAACAATACTAAGATCACTAAAGTCAATTGTATTATCAAAATTTTTATTGAAAGTTTAGGGGATGAACTTAAATGACAAAAAGTGTGTATAATTATAGTTAAGCTTCAAACTATTCACATTGTATTTGCGATTGATCACTCACCTCATGACTTATCACATCTTATATTACTATTAATTTTATCCACTGACCTTTTTATCCAGTCATCAAACTTGTAACTTTACATATCATTATATTATTAATTGATTTTGTTGTACATATTTTTTACTAAAGTTTCCACACTACTGTGAATGGGGTTTGAGCTGGGAAAAAATTAAAAAAAAAAAAAGGTTCAAAAAACTTGCACACACAACGTAGTTGTCCTTCAATATCAGGCAACCAACTCCCATAACATTTAGGAGTGGTAGGTAGAAAGCTTGAAAGGTTTAGGTAAATGATAGTAAGCAACATAATTATAGAGGCTATGTAGAAGATTTTCGTTAACAAATATGTAAGGGTTAGGTAGAGTGATAAAGAAATTTATCTCCCCATCTTAACAATTTCGAGCATCAAGTAAATTAATAACTGTGATGGTTTATTTATTCTAAAATTCATAAAGAAATTCACACACATGGGTACATGGATGTACCCATACATAACACAATTTGCTTAAGTAGCAAACAAAAAAGCATAAGATTAAAAAATGAGAAAATATAATTTAAATATCACAATTTAAGTTCAAACTATAATGACACTAATCGATATCATACTGAATATTAGATAGGAAAAAAGTTGAATTCATGCAAGGGTACAAAATAAAATAAATCAAATTCTTCAATCAAATTCCATTACTCACATAAAAGTATTTTTTATTAAGAATGAGAACATAAATGCATAATTCTATTTATGAAATTCAAAATAGATATATTTTTCATATTTTTGATAAGATATAAAAAGATAAAGCTTTTAAAAAATTGATATACCCTATAATAGGTTTGAGGTAACTATGTGAATGATGACTTCTTGAATGGCTATGGTGGGATTCAATCAAGACAATCTAATTTGGATACCTTTCAACCAGAGAAATGAAGAAAGAAAGAACGAGAAGAAGAAGGGAAAGAACAGGAAGGGAGTCTGAAGAAAGATAAAAGCTCTACTCTTTAAACTCTATTTTTATTCATTCCATTGGATAGAAACATTAGAAGTATATATACAAACATAACGATATGCTTGTAAACAATTAGAAGAGTGAAATAGACATTACAAACATATTGCTATACTTAATATAAAATGTCCTGTTATGTAGGAATCCCTGGTGACCACAGAAGCGAGACAAAGCTAGTGGCGAGGAGGAGAACCAAGGAGAGCAGAGAAGTGACAACTGCAGAAGAACATCGAGACAAACCAGGCGTCGTTTACCCCCCTTGAAGATGACTATTGAATGGTAAGATCGTCAGCTCGCGAGTAAGGTTTTGGTGTCTATTGATCATAAGTGCTTTGGTAAGAATTTCTGCAACTTGATCTTCTGACATAATGCGTTGTAAATTAATATGATTGAGTTGGAGGTGGTCCCTGATGAAGTGGTAATCGACTTCGATGTGTTTGGTTCGTGCATGAAAATTTAGGTTGTGCACCAACATGATTGCCATGGTATTGTCGCTATATAAGACGGTGGGGGAATGCGTAGTGTTGGTGAGTTTTTGCAGAAAACTTCTGAGCCAAATAATTTCGGTAGTGGTAATGGCCAAGGCTCTATATTCGACTTCAGCAGAGGATCTGAACATGGTAGGGTACTTCTTTGTTGACCAGGATATAAGATTTGACCCAATATAAATGCAGAACCCAAAGATAGATCATCTGTCGGTTGTAGCGCAAGCCCAGTCAGCGTTTGCATAAGTAGTTAGAGACATAGGACCAAAGGTAATTGAATGCCGATGACTAAGAGTTCCTTTTAGATAACGTAATAGTCTCTTGAGCTTTTGATAGTGTAGTAGTGTTGGTTGATGCATAACCTGACTTAGATAATTAATAGTAAAAGAGATGTCCGAACTAGTAATAGTCAGGTATTGGAGCATGCCAATGAATTGCTTATACTGTTCCTGTTCAGATATCAAAGTGGAAGGAGTGGATTGTTTGTAATGGTTTGTGGAAAGTGGTGTTAAAACAGGTTTTCCATGAGACATACTTGTTTTATTTAAAAGCTTTGTTAAATATTGTGTTTGATTAAAGAAATAAACTAGAGTAGCTTTATGAATATGAAGCCCAAGAAAATGAGAGATTGGGCCTAATTGTTTGAGATTGAATCTATTACTTAGTGTTTTGACCAAGTTAGTGATAGAAGTTGTGGAGTTGCTAGTGACTGAAATGTCATCCACGTAAACAAGTAAATGCACGTTTGTTGTTGATTGTAAATTAGCAGATCCACAATGCTTAAAGTAAAGTGCGAAGTGTTTAAAAATTGACAAGAGGAGGAATACCACAAACACGGGGCTTGCTTTAGGCCATTAAAAGTTTTTTGAGGCTTGCAAATATAATGAGGGTGAGTATTGTCAACAAATCCAGAAGGTTGAGTCAAAAAAACATTATCATCAGCTTACCATGTAGAAAGGCAATTGAGACATCCAGTTGCATAATTTCCCATTTATTAAAATTAGCAAAAGCAATAAGAAGTTTAATGGTGGGAAATTTTCCAACCGGACTGAAAGTTTCATTATAATTGATGCCTTGTTGTTTGTATCCTTGCTCAACTAAACGAGCTTTGTCGCGAGCAATAGCACCACCAACATTATATTTGATTTTAAAAGTCCACTTACATCTGAGTATGCTTTGGTTTGTAGGAGGGACAAGGAATCAGGTACCTAGTTGTTGAAGAGAAATGAACTCTTCCAACATGGCTTGACGCCATTGAGGATGTTGAGCTGCTTGTTTGTAGGTGGTCCATGTGACATCAGTAATAAGATTGTGTTGAAGATCTAAAATCTGTTTCGGTTTAAAGTTTCCGATTTGCTTTCTTGTTATCATATGATGCTATTTTTGTGTAGATGGAGGGATTGATGGTGGAGAGGAGAGGGTAGGATGAGGAGATGAGATGATGGGTGTAGATGAAGTGAGAGTAGGCGTGAAACTAGTAGTTAAATCAGTAGGAGTAGTATCAGAAAAAATAATGAAAATTAGGTACAGAGGAAGTGGTGGAGATAGGTAAAAGGAGGGAGAGGGGAATATGGGTTGAATGAGGGGAAGTGGGATGAGAAGAAGAAGAATTAGTTTGTGGTAAGGAAAGTTATCTTCAATAAAGATAACATGATGGCATATGAGAGACTTATTTTTCTGAATATCAAAACAATTATAACATTTGTGGTGTGGACTGTACCATAAGAAAATGCATTTGGGAGCTTTCCGTGAAAATTTATGAGAGGCTTGGGAAGGTTGCCAAGGAAAACAGAGGCATTCGAAGATTTTAAGCTGTTGATATTCAGGAAGAAGATTATAAAGTAATTGAAATGGAGATTGGTAGTTAGTAGTGGCATAGGGAAAGCAATTTATGAGGTAGTTTGTAGTTTGGATGACACCGATCCAGAACTGAATTGGAAGTTGGGCTGTGTTAAAGAATGTTCATGCAGTTTCATGGAGATGTATGTTTTTATGTTTGGCAAGGCCGTTTTGTTCGGGAGTATACGGGTAACTGTATTGATGTTTGATACTTTGCTTAGTTAATAGTTATTGAGAATGTGAGACATATACTCATCACCGCCATCAGTGCATAGAAATTTGATGTTTTTATTAAAGTGATTTTTTATCATTTTTTGTAAGTTAATAAAGTGATTTGTTGTTTCTGATTTATGTTTAAGTGGGATACACCAACAGAATTTAGAGTGACCATCAATGAAGGTTACATAATAGTGATAACCATCTATTGAGAGATGAGGAAAGGGACCCCAAATATCTGAATGTAGAAGTTCTAAGACATCATTAATAGAGCTTTCACAGCAAAGTAAATTGTGGCTTCTATTTTGTTTGCAATCAATATAATGTTGAATAGAAGTGACAATTTTAAAATGAGGAAAGAGGTGAGAGGACTTGGATAGAAATTTCTTGTGAGGGTGGCCTAGTCGTTAATGCCATATGTTGGAGTCGGTGATTGTGGTGAGGGCTGTGATGGGGTATAAGCCTTGATCAGCTAGACTAAAGTGGAGAATTTTCTTGGTGTTCAGGTCCTGAATGTAAAATTTAGTAGTGCAAAAAACAACTTGACAAATACTGCCTTGAGTGAGTTTGTGAACAAGTTTTGAGTGAGGTGAGGTGCACAAAACAAAGGGGAAGGCTTGAGCTTACTGTGAGATGTTGGAAGTATGCCATTTCCAACATGGGTTATGTCGGTATTTTGCCCGTTACCTACAACGACTTGTTCCGAGCTGGTATATTGAGATGAATGATGCGGATTGTGCAGGTGAGGTATGAGGCGGGTGGTTGCTCCTGTGTCTAGGAATCAGTTTTGTGGGTTGGGTTTGAAGCTGATTTGTGAGCGCAGTTGGTTGAGGAACGGTGTTTGGTCCTGTGAATTTATGAATACTCTTTTCATTAATTTTGTAGTAGAATTACTCTTTTAGCCAAATAGTTGGTCTTGACTTGTGAGCACACTCAATTACACTCACTTGGTCTCAAAGATTTTTATGCACTCTTGCAAAGAGAAGCGTGTAACTTAGCCAATGAATTGACCAACAACATACTGTTATGGTTTCCTTACAGAATAAAAAACGGCCCTCAATATACAAGTAAGGAGAATTCACAACTTAAGAATCCTCATAACAACTCAACAAAAACCAAACTCATTACTATATGTAAGATATGTAATAAAAGAGTTCATTCAACCAGCGCTTGCTGGCACAGGACCAATCTTTGGTACAAGGGTAAAATAGACATTTCAAACATATTGCTACAAATATAATATTCCTACAGTTAATATAAAATGTCATGTTTATGTAGGAAGCCTCAGCGACCACAGAAACGAGAAAGAGCTAGCGGCAAGGAGAACTAAGAAAAGCAGAGAAGAGGCGACCGAAGGAGAACATTGAGAGAAACCAGGTGTTGATTAGATCTCACTTAGTGCTCAACAAAATATGATGAAAGATTAATAAAACTAACCTCAAATAGTTTTGAATACTAGCCAATGTTTTTCAAAAGCCCAAGCTAATACTGGCGGCTTTTGCTCATCCCATCATATGTTTATGTATGCACTTTCTCGATATTATTTGAAACTCATCAGGNAAGGAAAAAACCATGAGATCTTGATTTCACCATTTCAAAATCAAAATGAAAATGAAAATCACAAAAAAAAAATCTTAATCAGTAAAAAAGTCTCAAGAGACAAAATTTTCAACCCCTTTAAATTCAAAAAAAAAAAACATTAAAACTTAAATGAAATCTTATTGAACAAAGATCACCAAATGCACCAAGGTGTATGAAGATCTCTTGAATGACCAACCCATTGTTACTGATAAAAATCTTTCAGTCGGAGTTGGCTTGAACACCTCTCTAAACAATGTAGATCAAGGAATCTAACAACCCGGGACGATAAAAAGCCATGGGCATCTTGACCGGGTTATCCTAAATAAAATAAATAATAAAGAACTAAAAGTGTTTATGTTAACTTTATTTTACAAGGCTGTCGAAGTCAAAATGCAAGACACCACCTTAGATTTACTTTATGTTATTAGGGTGTACCAACCCTATTTTACAGGGACGACAAATGAAGTGTTACCTTAGATTTACTTTACATGTTTCTTGGGTGTGTTAACTTTGTTTGCAAGGCTGGCATAAATTTTGTAGTAACCTAGGTTCTTTTACTTTAAGTCTTCTTTTCTTTTGTAGAGCTAGGAGGTGTTATGGTTAACTTTCTATAAACATTTGAACTATCCAAAAGAGGATGAAACATGAAGCTGAATGAACCTCAACTAAACCATTAATGGTAGTTCGAATAACATTGGTTGAAGAGTATGACATATAAGTTAGGTTGACACCCACAAATGTCAGTTTCTCTATACCCATTTGGTAGGCCTGCCTCAAATTAAATGTTGATTTCTATATTTCTGTCTTTTTCTTTGATTACCAGTATGCTCAGTTAAGGATTAAACCTGCTACTCCAACCTAAATAGCATCAACTTAACTTTTTTAAAAATTAAATTCATAACCAAAACTACAAAAAGGCACTGCATTCAGAACCATAGAAACAACATGCATCTACGCAACCTTCATTGACATAAAAAATAAAATCGAGTAAAAACTCCTTTTTGATTTAAGAATATGAATGATAACATGATCTGTGAATATATGCCTGACATGTCACTCATGTTCTCATTGCACGAAAAGTGGTGGTTTGACATGTGAGAACCACTGCCTTATAGAGTAAGTTTTGCTTATGCATATTGATTGGCATTTTGAGAAGACCCTCTATGCATTCATTATCAAGGTCTTGCAAAGCCCGTTGCATGGCTTGCTTTGATGCACTCAACACCAATTGAATTTAAAAATTTGAGTGTGGTGAGTTATAAGAACATTTAAATTTGAAATTTCAAAAATATCTTTCTATTAATCTTAGAAAATTATGCATACCATAAATATCTAGACAACTTGATTGATGATAAAGAAATAAGGCCTATAACTCCTAATAAATAATTACCTAACATATTTTGCATCATTGAGACCGGCCATGTATGATTTTGAATGCGATTAGGTTGTTTAGATGGTAACCCTTTTTTGGCAGGGTTATAAGTCCATATAAGATATGATTCCAAAAGCTTACCTCTCTAGGCAAACTTCACCCCAAGGTTGTTTGTCTAGCTATGATGTAAATCCTCATTGTTAGGCTCCTATCAGGGTAAAAAGTTGAAACTCCTTTTGTGAGAATGGCAAGCTCAATCTCCTGAGGATGAAAACATAGTTTTAATTGAGAGTTTTCTTAAGTGGTTTCAGTTACATAAAATGTAATTAACTATAGGGGATTGTCATTATAGGAAGAAGATGACCACAAAAAAGACAAAAAAATCTCTGGTTGTGGGTTTCTTTTTTAAGGTTCTCTTCATGAGCACACTTCCAATGCACTTTCGATCCGATTTTAGACATAAGGTTTAGATTTATCCATGTGAAGTTCACTTCATGAAAGTCCTCCACACACTTTTTTTTGTTTGTCTTCATCATCATATATCCTTGCCTCTAGATCATACAATCCAAAAGAGATTTTACTTGAAGAAAGGATTATGCAGCGATAGACAAGCCGGTGACTCATGGTTGAGGGTTTACACACTTTTTCTTGTGTCTTCATCATCATATATCCTCGCCTCTAGATCATACGATCCAAAATTGAGTTTACTTAGAGAAGGGATTATGCAGCGATAGACAAGCTGGCGACTCCCCAAATGAACTGAAACAAAAAAAACTACAAAGAGACCAAAGGGTAAGGCCTGAAAGGGCGCCGACAACCCTTTACAACTAGCTACTCTATTTTGTTGTTTACTTACTTTCATATCTTCCTTGTCATCAATATTCCTTCATCTCCATGTGGTGACCTACATGATTAAGGATTCATATTATGAGTAGAAGAGTAAACATAAACCCTTGCATAACTAGTATATTATCTTTATGTTTATCTATACATTATCATTATATTTTATTTTGAAGTCATATGCTTTAGTATATGATAAAATGTAGTCTTTTATATCATTTTTTGTTATGTTACATTAATTAGCTTAATTGCACTTTTAATATCATTATAAATACTTGTGTTGTTGTTTTTCTCGGTTCTTTTTAGATCTCGGAGTCGCCAGCTTGTCTATTTATGTCCCATCATGTAATTTTTTTATTCAAATAAGTCTCTCTCCTGAATCAAATGAATGACTCGAAGAAGAGAGGAATCGAATAGCAAAATAACGTGTGACAATAAATAGACAAACAAATTAAAAAGAATAGAGACGGAAGGCTTATATAGGGGTAATCCTCGTGTGATGGGTCGAGAGTATACATCCAAACAAAATCGAATCGAAGTACCCCAGAAAATAACATCCACGAGCAGAATCTCTATATAAGCCACCCGTAACCAGAGAACAAAAAAGAACATTTTTTGTCCTGGGGTCAAAAGTCTCCCAGAGGAACGTATTCCTACTGGTTAATTACATCTTGAGGAAACACAAGAAGACTCTCGATGAAAGGAGTTTCGCTTCATTATCATGATTCTGGAGCATAGGTTATCAAAATGTGATTATTTCATATGGAACGGACCTAATTCTTTGAAGCTCATGCAAAGCCATCAGGCAGAGAGTAAATCTCCCACATCCAAATGGATAGTGACTCCTCAGCACATTGTACCTACAAAATAATCATAAATCATTTGACGGGGGTATCCCGATACGTCACAATACATCCGGGTCGTAAGGGCAGAGGACAAATCGTCGTATCCCAAACGGGCGGCAGCTTATCAGCAACGGATCGGCAAAGTGATATCATCAAAGTCAAAAAAGCAGAGAAGGCTCAACAAGGGTAGTCAAAGGTGGGGAGAAGTAGTCCTAAGAGGTAGAGGTAGCCAGGTTGGGGTATCACGGATCCATCATCCCAAGCCACTAGGACCTTAAGTCTACCTGGTCGTGAAGGTAGTCGACCCAACACAACTAAAGATCCCCCGTCGGTGATCCGTGAATCGCGTCATCCGTGGGGACCTCGGTAGCCCTAAGGTCGAAGGAAGGAAACTCTATCTTACCACTAGAAGCTAGATCTCTGAGAGGTGGGACTTATACCTGCCGAAGTGGTAAAGAAGCCTTAAGAAAGAAGGAAAATGGAGGTTTAGCTACGAAGCTGGAAACACTCAAACAAAAAGACTTATATCCCGTCTGGATTGGGATGCCTCCTAACACCTTAAGCGTGCTAGACAACCACCTAAACGAGATTATGCTGGGCCAGTCGGATTGGAAAAGCACGGGGCCACTCCTCGAGACATGCAAATATGATGCAATTATCTAGCATATTCCTAAGTGTGGAGGCCCTATTAAATATGATTGGGTTATAGCCATGCATGCAAACCATTTTTAAAACCGGCCCCAAGGCCATGCAAAAGGTAAAAATTTATTTAAAAAAAGCTTGAAAGTTTTAACCTTAAAAAATTTGATTATCTTAATTTTTATTATTAGGATTTTTAGGTAAAAAGAATTAGAACGTGAGGCCCAGATTTGCAGAAAGAAACAATATAAAACGCTCCAATATGCAAAGGCACACAAGAAGAGAAAAAAAGAAAAGCACCCCAAAAGTATATATAAAAAGGTCAAATGCCGCTGGACAACCACATAATCCAGGAAAAGCAGGAAAAGCAGTAAAAGCGGCCAGACTCCGCATATACATGCCCGGTCCTAAGTCTATACACAAATGTAAAATTCGGACTTAAGGTACGGGACATGAGCTGTTGCTCCTGGTCCTCTTCACATGGTTCGGTGTGCCATCCGCCTCGAAACCCATGCCCGTACCTTATTTCCAATACAGACTCTCCTAGGACTCTATCAAATACATTTGAAATAGCAAATAAAGACTCAACCTGCATAAAACAAGTGTTAGCGAGCACGCCATGCATCGTAAAAATAAAAAGCCGTTCCTTATAATTGGGGGAGCTAAAGAGCACCTGCAAGCAAAGTATTAGAAATCATTACATGCTCCCCTATAATAGCACCTGTGTGAGTGTGTATAAATAGGCACGACACCTGCAGAAGATCGTCCTAATATACTATCACACACAAGAAGCATGCAAGCACACCGAAAAAGGCGAGAAAGTGACACATGGCTAATACAAGACAACACAACACACAACAATAGCCAGGGGTGTCGAAAATACTACCTAGCATCCTAAACACTAGTCTAGCACACCATCTAACGACAAGTGCATCAACCTAGCATCTAAGTGTGGGGTGAGTCTGAGCATGGTATGACTTTGACGGGGTCGTCACGCCGGCCCCCTCCTAAAGATCCCAAAGATCTAAAGGGTGTCACGAGAGAGGTGACACAAGTTAGATCCAATAGATCCTTAGCACAATCATACTTATGTCGATCCCGATGACTTAACTCGCATTGCTCATCGGGATTGACCTGCAAGCAATGCTCGTTAAAACATAGCAACCAACACAGGATTCACTCTCCTAACGGGTCTGACTCGCTATCCATATGAACATGCAAATGCAAATGATTGGTCAAAACACAAGTGGTGAGTATACCATGGAGCCAGGACTCAAAGGAAGGTGGGCATACCATAGTGGCAGCGACTCAAAGAGGATGGGCTTGCCGTGATAGCAGTGACCCGACAGAATGGACATGCCATGGTGGCAGCGGCCCGAAGAGGATGGACATGCCATGGTGGCAGTGGCCTTAGGTGGTATGCCAATAAGGCAGTGACCTGTAAAGAGTAGGCACGCCGTGACGGTAGAGGCCCGACGAGAATGTGCAACTTAAGTATATGAGCAAAATCATGCAGACAGACAAATGCAAGCCAGGATGCAATGATGCGACCATACATATGCACTACAATATGCAAAAAAATGCCAACACATATGTAGGATGCAGTGATGCTATTAATTGGTTAACCGGGTCAAGGCATCCGGTCGAACTAGAGCATCATGCCAACCGGAGCAAAGTGAAAAGCTCGTCGGACCGTGGCGGCCAGACAGAGCGAAGTGAAGGGCTCGCCGGACCTGGGCGGCCGGACGGAGCGAAGTGAAAAGCTCGTCGGGCAGGGGCGGCCGGACGAGGTGAAGTGAATAGCTCGCCGGGCCAGGGCGGCCGGACGGAGCGAAGTGAAAAGCTCGTCGGGCCGAGGCAGCCGGACGGAGCGAAGTGAAAAGCTTGCTGAGCCAGGGCGACCGGACAGAGCGAAGTGAAAAGCTCGTCGGGCCGAGGCAGCCGGACGGAGCGAAGTGAAAAGCTCGTCGAGCCAGGGCGGCCGGACGGAGCGAAGTGAAAAGCTCGCCGAACCAGGGCGTCCGGACGAAGCGAAGTGAAAAGCTCGTCGGGTCGAGGCAGTCGGACATAACGAAGTGAAAAGCTCGTCGAGCCAGGACGGTCGGACGAAGTGAAGTGAAAAGCTCATCGGGTCAGGGCGGCCGGACGGAGCGAAGTGAAAAGCTCGCCGGGCCGGGGCAGCCGGACGAGGTGAAGTGAAAAGCTCGTCGGGCCAGGGCGGCCGGACGGAGCAAAGTGAAAAGCTCGCCGGGCCGGGGCGGCCGGACGAGGTGAAGTGAATAGCTCGCCGGACCAGGGCGGCCAGACAGGGTGAAGTGAATGCAAAACACAACATGAAAATAATCATATGTAATAAGGAGTTGTTCCCGTGCTAAAGATCTTATCCGGGAAACCTAGGGTCAACATATAGAAAGACGGCGATTGCCGCCTTTGCTTTGGCGAGGCCGGTGGGGAACTTCTCTCTGGATCTCCAAGAAGGAAGTTCTCCACCTTGTCGTGAAATAGACTAGCGACGACGCTTTTCCGTATTTCACGAAACCTTTGTGCTTTACAAAATGAGCTAATGATTTGCATTTTTCTCATTTAGCAAAAGCACATTCTCTGATCTTTCTAACAAGACCGGATTAAACAAAGCAAAGGGGAGCAAAAGGGGCTCCAACCCTTAGGATTTTTGTGCTAAGGCTAACAATCAAATAGAAATCGCCCGGCTATCGTAGGGGACTTGGTTGCGTAAGGAGAATCATATCCTAAAAGCCACCTCTAGGAAAACAAGCGATCCATCACACAGATGCGTCGTCGCGTCGGCACTTGTCGACGCACGCACCCGGTGTGGGCGATCGAACCCGCACACCTATCATTGCTAAAGACTAAGGCTGACTAGAAAGTGAAATGCAGGGGGTCAAGGAAATTATACCATTGCGACGTTTGCACGAAGCCCAATGCAGTTCGAGGAAGCCCCTTCACGAAGTGGAAGTTCTTGCTTTCTCCCAAACAGAGACGATGTCTGCTGTCCGGCGACGTCGAAGTACTCCGACTAAGTGTTCGGTCGTCGGGAAGGTAGAACAAAGATGTGCGGAGGTTAGCTTGCCGACGGCATAGGCCGAGAGCGAAGGAAATATGTAAGGAGAACCCAAATACTGAAGTTCTCTCCTTCGTTTGCTCCGGCGACGATGTGATGTCGGCGAGGTCAAGGCCGACGAGGTTGAAGAAATTCGGCAAGTGTAGCCGACCAAAAGAAAGAAAGAAGACAGCCAATGAAGGTGGTGATCGGCGGCTGGAGAGGCTCTGGCGGCCTTCACCGGCGACGAAAGAGGTCCGGTGAGTGTAGACTAAGGCGTAGGGAGAAGGAGCACAAGAAAGAACCGGCGACGGCGACGACGCCGGATCTCGCCGGCGAAAGGAGAGAGAGCTCGGTTTCGTGCGACAGTCTGGCTGCTCCAAGAAGCTCCCCTCTTCTTTTTTTTTTTT
>JXCR01124538.1:80040-94489 GCA_002079205.1 Phalaenopsis hybrid cultivar | reverse complement strand
TATATATATATATATATATATATAATGAAATCAATTAAAATGCGATATTATGAGGCATCAAAATTCAAATAAAACATTTATGCAATCAATAAAAAAGTTCAAGATACAATGAATCCAGTTCAACGTCATTCCAATTTCAATCAAAAATAAATGTAGAAAAAAAAACACAGAAAAATAAATAGGTTAGAAGAAAAACAAATATTCGAAGCAATGATTTCTCTTAAAATATTTTCAAATCTCACACATAATCACCAACTAAGAACCTGGACCATGAACAAAGATGTTACACACTGTTGAGAATTGTATATAGTTTAGGGTACTGTTTGTAAATAGGAAATGTAGAACAAGTTGAGGATTTTATTTGTAAGGAAAGTTGTAAGGCTCAACATAAGCTCAATTCTTCCATTAATAGATGAAGATTGGTTTCAGAGCCTTAACCCTAGTAGCTAGCAGACGTTTTCGATTGGTGCATAGACCAAGGATTGATCTTCTTTTCCGTCGCGAATTGTGACTGGCACGATCAATGCAAAGACCAGGGAAAGATCTTCCTTTTCTTTGCGAATCGCGGCAGATAGAGATTGCAATAGACGGGATCACAACACCTAAGGCATCGCGACACTTAAGCCATAGTAGCAAATGGGCACTGGGAAGGCACCTACGGGATCACAGCTGCCTTGGCAGGAGAGTGTTTCATAGGTCTCGATCAAGAAGGGCTTATGCGGGTTGTTGCAAAAGAAAGGAGTGGAGTAGGGCTTCGTTTCTGGTGGTGTTTCGCACACAGTAGTCTTGTTGTTGCCTTCGATGTGAGAAACAACATGGAATTGCGACTTAGGTGTGAGGAAGTCAGTGGACCTTCATTTCTAGAGGTGTACTTGAAGGCAGGGGCAAAGGATCGAAGCAGCTGCAGTTTGGCGTGCAAGGCAAAGGCGTTGCGGTTGGTGAGAGCTATGGCAAAGTGGATCGCATGAACTTGTAGGAAAGAAGTCATGTGTGATCTTTGTGATTGAGAATGTCAGAAGACAAAGATAATGCATGAGGTAAGGGATTGGAATTTCTGGGGAAGAAAGATCCTAAAGTTCTGAAGGTCTTGGTCGGTCTCATACAGGGAGACAATCCGAAAAAAGCTACTTTCTCAACACTTGCTATGACACAGGTGAAACTAGATCTTCCTCCCGTAGATCTGAAGCTTGATGGACCAACCACTTATTTGAGTTGGTCACGTCGAATCGAGACTACTCTAGACTAGAATGATACCTGAAGGGGTCGAGCCAAAAAGTGTCGGTACTGAGAAGGATAAGTGGAGAATCACACATGCCTTGATTTACACCTAGTCACTTAACTTGATGGTTCTATCGATTGTCTCATCAGTGCATGACATTAAAAAGTTTACCAATTTTTGCGCAAAGTTGAAGAAGATCTATGCTGGAGCTGAGAACCACATGAGGGTGTTCCAGATTTAGCGTAAGATAGAGATAGTGGTTCAACGTGATATATCAACCCATAGATTTGGAGCGGTTGTGGCAAGATCTTTACCACTTTTCATCTATGTCAAGCTGTAGTGATCTGGGATGCAAGAAGGAGATCTTCGCACATATGAGGATTATGCAGTTTCTGGCTCATCTGAACCCAACCTTTGATCAGAGGATATCGATCCTCTTAGCTCAAGAAATAATTCCTTCATTAGATAAGGCCATCGTAGTGATGATATAGGAGGAGAGTCGCATGAGGCTGCACTGAGTTGAGTGGACTTCTAGGCATATGATCAGCTTTGACCGCCTCAGGTGAAGGTATGACTAGTGTTCAGGGGGAGACTTGCAGGTATTATAACTATGGAGAAGTTGGATACCAGAGTAAGTTTTATCCAAAAGTACCCAATGAGGGAGAGAGACTGGTGAACATGGATAATCTAGAGGTCGTGATCGAGATTGTGGGGGGCAAAGAGGTGGAAAAGGGGGCTACTAGGCAAAGCTTATGGTAGCTGAAAATAAGGGAGAGACGGGTAATCTTTATTGATGAGGATCACAAGCTCCTGAAAATGTTGAAGAGGAAGTAGAAAGCAACATTTGATCTGACTGAGAATGCATCCGCCTTATCATATTCAAAGGAAAACATTGCTACTTATGCTCACTCTGTCAAAGGTACTCGTCATACACATGCTCTTGTCGCTATATTCACATAATATCACCATAATGGATAGTAGATTTGGGTGCATCTCGACATATGACAGATAACGTTAATGCGTTCACTTCCTATACTCATCTAACAGTTCCAGAGAACATTCAGATAACTAATAGTGCAATACAACATGTAGTAAGGATGCAGTGAGATGTACCAATTCTATGATTTTGTCTAATATTTGCATGCTGTTTTTTTAGTGAACATTTTATCCATTTGCGTTATTATTCTCCAGCTAAAATGTATTATTTCCATTCATATTCCTAAAGTGATCTTTCAAGAGAAGGGGATTGGCTGGATACTTGGGACTGACACATCACATAGTGGACTCTAATACTTGAATAAAGAGAGAAACAACTCAGCACGGACATCCATGGTAGAACATGCAGGAGTAGGAAGATCTAGTAGGAGCATGGAGGACGTGTTATTGTACATCACAGGCACATGGGACACTATTTATTTAGTCTTTTGAGTCATTTGTATTCGTCTTTGTATGAGAAGATAAATAAACAAAAACCTTGTGTGATGCATGTGAGTTGGGTAAACATACCAGGTCTTATGTTAGTTTTGGTAATATAATTTCTTTTGTTTTTGATTTGGTGTATTCAGATGTGTGGGGATCTTGTTCTACAACTTCGATCAAATTTTATAGATATTTTGTGAATTTTATTGATTTTTTTTTTGTTACTTAGTTATATCTGATGAGAAATAAAAGTGATGTGCTTACCTACTTTAAAAATTTTTACAGGGCAATTCATACTCAATACGATGCAGTAGTGAACATATTGATGTCTTATAATGAGACAGAGTATACCAACAAGACATTTGGAGAGCATGCAGCTCAGGGTATACAACATTAAACCACTTGTTCACACACACCGATACAAAACAGAGTAACAGAAAGAAAGAAACATCTTCTAAAGGTAGCCCAAAGTATGATTTAGGGTATTATGATTACGATGAATGTCTCAAAACACTTGTAGGGGCAAGCAATTTTGACTGCCGCTCAACTAATCAACAGAATGTCTTCAAGAGTGTTAGGGTGGCAATCTCCTTGTGAGTTGTTGAAATAAGATAGAGGCGGGATCCTTCCATTGAATGTATTTGGTTATGTATGTTTCATGAAGTACAATAGACCATCAAAAGTGAAGCAGACCCCCGAAAGAAAGAATAATCGTTGCTTTGATAGAGGTAGGATCCTTCCATTGAATGTATTTGGTTATGTATGTTTCATGAAGTACAATAGACCATCAAAAGTGAAGCAGACCCCCGAAAGAAAGAATAATCGTTACAAAGCACGATTGGTGGCGAAATGTATAGTTAAATGTATGGCATCGACTATGATAAGACATTTGCACTAGTGGCAAAGATGAGCATAATCAGGACACTCGTCTTTGTGGCTATGAATAGTGGATGGATTGTGCACCAATTGTATGTGAAGAATGCATTTCTTCATGGGGAGAGGAGATGTATATGGAGATACCCCCATGCTTTGACACTAACCAAACAGTGGGCAAGGTATGTAGACTAAGGAAGTCAATGTACAGTTTGAAATAGTCTCCTCGAGCTTGGTTTGATAGGTTCATGAGAGCAATGATAGGCATGGGCTATAAACAAATCAATGTCGACCAAACAATGTTCTTTCAAAATGATGGTCACATTACTATTCTTGCTATGTATGTGGATAATATGGTTGTCATTGGTGATGACGAGGGAGAGCTTGCTCAGCTGAAGACAAGTTCGGGCAAAAAGTTTGTGGTGAAGAAATTGGGACAATTTAGATATTTCTTGGGATTGAAATGACTCGTACATCAGATGGGATTGTTCTATCTCAAAGGAAGTATGTGCTAAACTTACCCACAAAGACAAGAATGTTGGGATGCATGCCTACAGTTACACCTAAAAGAAAAAGTTGAGCGCGGAGGTAAGAGAGCTACTTGATCGTGAGAGGTACCAAAGCTTCGTGAGCTGTCTCATCTATCCAAGTCACACTCATCCTGACAAATCATTTGCAATAAGCGTGGTGAGTCATTACATGCATGATTCGAGGAAGAGCCGCATGGATGTAGTGTATCAGATTCTGAGGTACTTGAAGAGTGCACCAAGGAAGGGATTGATCTTCAGAAAAAATGGGCATTCAGGCATTGAAGACTACTATGATTCTAACTGGGCGAGGTGTGTTGATGGTCCATTGAAAGTTGGTAGGGGGCAAGTTCGTATTGCGTGTTCGTAGGGGGCAAGTTGGCCTCTTGAAAGAGCAAGAAGCAGTTGGTAGTTACAAGGTCAACGAGAGAAGCAGAGTACAAGGCCATGGCCTTGGGAGTTATCGAAATGTTATGGATGAGAACTTTATTAATAGAGCTCAAGATGGATCAAGAAGCTCAAATGAAGTTGTGATACGACACCAAGTCAACAATCAGCATTGCCAATAATCTAGTGCAGCACGAGAAAACCAAGCAAGTGGAGGTTAACAAGTTCTTCATCAATGAGGAGCCGAATAGTGTACTAAGATAAGTCATGTAACTACTGGAAGACAAGTAGCTGACTACCTCATCAAGAGACTTGGCTCATTAGATTTATCCAGATTATGTAACAATATGAGATTAGTCAAGTTGAGCCAATACTGAGGGGGATGTTGATAAGTGTATATAATTTATGGTCCTATCTGTAAATAGAAATTATAGAAGAAGTCAAGAATTTTATTTGTAAGAAAGTTGTAAGACTATATAAGCCCATTTCTTTCATAAATAGATGAAGTTTTCTAGCAAAATCATTTTAATTCAAACCATTCAATTTTTTTTAATGCATGTCGTAAATTGCTAATTACAACAAAATATAAATAAATAATAAAAATAACCTTAATCGCGGATATAAGCCTTCTAAACCGTGAAAATATTACAAATTTCTGACAAAAAAACTTATAACCAAACCATTGTCGACCATTAAAATCACAATTAAAGACCATGAAAATATTACTAATTTCTGACAGAAAACAGATAACCAAACTACTGTCCATAATCAAACTTCCGGCTAATGAGAGAGGCCCGTAAGTTGCTAAGAGAAACGAAACCAACAATCTTATAGTCTAGCAAGCCTTTATGTCCCCCAAATTATTAAAATTCAAGGTGACTTAACACATTTACCAAACGAACTGCAGATACAACACAAGTCATTTTATTTATAAAAGCTTAACTTTCCTGAGAAAATAAAACTATCTTCATGGAATTGGGTATATGACAACTTTACCAGTAGCTCTCCCGGTCTCAAGATAAGAAAACGCATCAACCACCTTCGAGAAAGGGAATGGACCCTTCGGATCATTAAGAGGAGTAATCTTTCCGCTCTCCAGAAATGGATTCAGCTTCGTTAAAACTGCTCCGTCAGAAGTGAGAACAAATATGAAACCTGGAGGTGAAAGAGGACCAGTGATTCCCACCACAGTTCCGCCTTCTTTTACTGCTTTGGCTCCCGTGTCGCCTAGCCCTGCGTTATGGAAATTTATACTAAGAGATGAAGAAAATGACAGGAACCTACTAAGCATTTCTTTGAGCAGTAAGGAATGCTGTGTATAATTTATATAATTCATTTCAATCTAAAGAGGATAATGAATGGAATATTTTAGAGTAAAAGAATATCAAAAAGAAGTTGAAATGAATGTATTATAANGCCTTCTTTTACTGCTTTGGCTCCCGTGTCGCCTAGCCCTGCGTTATGGAAATTTATACTAAGAGATGAAGAGAATGACAGGAATCTACTGAGCATTTCTTTGAGCAGTAAGGAATGCTGTGTATAATTTATATAATTTATTTCAATCTAAAGAGGATAATGAAAGGAATATTTTAGAGTAAAAGAACATCAAAAAGAAGTCGAGATGCGTGTGTATTATATTATAGAAAGATAAAAAATGAGAGAAAAAAAGCTACTTATATTATATTTATAATATATATTTCTAAGTTATAATAATGTTAGATTTACTTGAGCAACATACTAGAAAATTATAAGACTGAAACAAAAAAAGAATAAAAAAACGTAATTTCATTGTCTCAATTTAGAAATTTAAATGGGAGTTAATGACATTAACAATATCATATTGAATATGAGATTGGAGAAAAGTTGAGTTAATCCAAGAGAATAAAATAAAAATATTAAAAAATTTTAATCCAAATCCATTATCTATGTGTTTAAGGAGTATTTTTTCATTAAAAATGAGTACATATTGCACAATCCTNCTTAATTTCATTGTCTCAATTTAGAAATTTAAATGGGAGTTAATGACATTAACAATATCATATTGAATATGATATTGGAGAAAAGTTGAGTTAATCCAAGAGAATAAAATAAAAAAATATTAAAAATTTTTAATCAAAATCCATTATCTATGTGTTTAAGGAGTATTTTTTCATTAAAAATGAGTACATATTGCATAATCCGATTTTTAAAATATAAAATGAATACTTTATGAGCGAATGGTTTGTTTGTGATTCAATAATAAAAAGGTTCATGTGGTTTCATCACATAATTTGCAATTAGAATTACAAGTTATATACAAATACATACATGAGCTAAACATCAAAATATGAACTTGGAGCCTTTGCAAATTGAAGATGAGCAATAAATAATGAATCAAGATGATTCAAAAAACTAAAATAAAGAACTTATATAGATTGAATACATAACCTAAAGAATCTCAGGATGATGAACTTAAAAATATAATTATAAAAATTTTATTTAAATTGTATGTGTATTGACAAGCCTTTCGCTCCATTCCTAGCTGACATTGCTATATATCAAAGAGAGTTATTGAGCGAAAGGCCATATCTTCAAAAAGTGAAACCAGAACAAGTGTTCATTAATTAAACACATCAGATCAAATTAGAGTAATAAGTTTCTCTCAATTTTTAGTTTTATTGCGGTGCAATTTCCATTGTATATGATATAATAATTTTGATACCAAGATTCAATAAGGTTTGTAATAGCTTGGTGACGGCTTTAGTCACCACTATAAGTACTAGATCGCTTTAGAGGAGTGTGTTTCAATACATATTTTGTTAAGCTTAAACTTACAGGTGATTCTCTTGTCCATAATAAAGGCAAGCGTACAATTTCCTGCATAGGGAAGAGAGTGTGAGGGCAAGCTTCTACTTGATGGAAAAGATTAGAAGGGTTTCCTCGCCCCCAAGTCGCCAATGAAAAAATTACGTGTAGTAAGATTCAACGTATGATGGGTTCTTAGGAGTGGACATAGGGCATTGGGTAANTTCAATAATAAAAAGGTTCATGTGGTTTCATCTCATAATTTGCATCAAGAATTTACAAGTTATATACAAATACATACATAAGCTAAACATTAAAATATGAACTTGGAGCCTTTGCAACTTGAGGATGAACAATAAATAATGAATCAAGATGATTCAAAAAACTAAAATAAAGAACTTATATAGATTGAATACATAAATACCCTAAAAAATTTCAGGATGATGAACTTAAAAATATAATCATAAAAATTTTATTTAAATTGTATGTGCATTGTCAAGCCTTTCGCTCCATTCCTAAGACATTGCTATATATCAAAGAGAGTTATTGAGCGAAAGGTCATATCTTCAAAAAGTGAAACCAGAACAAGTGTTCATTAATTAAGCTCATCAGATCAAATTAGAGTAATAAATTTGTCTCAATTTTTAGTTTTATTGCGGTGTAATTTCCATTGTATATGATATAATAATTTTGATACCAAGATTCTGTAAGTTTTGTAATAGCTTGGTGACGGCTTTAGTCACCACTATAAGTGCTAGATCGCTTTAGAGGAGTGTGTTTCAATACATATTTTGTTAAGCTTAAACTTACAGGTGATTCTCGTGTCCATAATAAAGGCAAGCGTACAATTTCCTGCTTAGGGAAGAGAGTGTGAGGGCAAGCTTCTACTTGATGGAAAAGATTACAAGGGTTTCCTCGCCCCCAAGTCACCAATGAAAAAATTACGTTTAGTAAGATTCAACGTATGATGGGTTCTTAGGAGTGGACATAGGGCATTGGGTAGGTTGAATCACATAAAAATATTGAATGCATCTACTTTATTCTATAATTAGACTTTCTTTGATTGTGCATATTATTGTTTTTTATGCTCTCTCATTCATATGGTGATTTCCTCGATAAAATAATTTTAATGCTTGAGTAGTTGAGTAATCTTAGTCAATACGCTTAAAATAATTTTAGTAAACTTGTTAGAGATAAATCCAAACTAATAATGAAATTTTTTTTTATCACGTCTTAACTTATTTTCAATCACTCTCTCTCATCATGTTAATATATGACACATTAACTAAATTACTCTATAATTTGCACACTCTTATGCATCCCTTTATTCTTAAAAATTAGGACTAAAATACTCTTCCTCCACTCCTAAGACATCTTTTTAATTTTTTAAAGGATATTAAAAAGTTTAGTAAGCCAAAAAACTCCCAAATCTCCTAAATATTTTTACACTTCTATTAAAATACCATCACACCCTACTGATTTTTCACAATTGATTTTCTTAAATACCTCTCAACTTCATTTTTACTAATGCGTAAAAATAAAAACGATACTAAGACCACTAAAGTCAATTGTATTATCAAAATTTTTATGGAAAGTTCAGGGGATGAACTTAAATGACAAAAAGTGTGTATAATTATAGTTAAGCTTCAAACTATTCACATTGTATTTGCGATTGATCACTCACCTCATGACTTATCACATCTTATATTACTATTAATTTTATCCACTGACCTTTTTATCCAGTCATCAAACTTGTAACTTTACATATCATTATATTATTAATTGATTTTGTTGTACATACTTTTTACTAAAGTTTCCACACTACTGTGAATGGGGTTTGAGCTGGGAAAAATTTAAGAAAAAAAAAAGGTTCAAAAAACTTGCGCAAACAACGAAGTTGCCCTTCAATATCAGGCAAACAACTCCTATAACATTTAGGAGTGGTAGGTAGAAAGCTTGAAAGGTTTAGGTAAATGATAGTAAGCAACATAATTATAGAGGCTATTTAGAAGATTTTTGTTAACAAATATGTAAGGGTTAGGTAGCGAGATAAAGAAATTTATCTCCCCATCTTAACAATTTCGAGCATCAAGTAAATTAATAACTGTGATGGTTTATTTATTCTAAAATTCATAAAGAAATTCACACACATGGGTACATGGATGTACTCATACATAACACAATTTGCTTAAGTAGCAAACAAAAAAGCATAAGATTAAAAAATGAGAGAATATAATTTAAATATCACAATTTAAGTTCAAACTATAATGACACTAATCAATATCATACTGAATATTAGATAGGAAAAAAAGTTGAATTCATGCAAGAGTACAAAATAAAATAAATCAAATTCTTTAATCAAATTCCATTACTCACATAAAAGTATTTTTTATTAAGAATGAGAACATAAATGCATAATTCTATTTATGAAATTCAAAATAGATATAGTTTTCATATTTTTTATAAGATATAAAAAGAAAAAGCTTTTAAAAAATCGATATACCCTATAATAGGTTTGAGGTAACTATGTGAATGACGACTTCTTGAATGGCTATCGTGGGATTCAATCAAGACAATCTAATTTGTACTTTATCTTAAAAGACCTTTCAACCAGAGAAATGAAGAAAGAAAGAACGAGAAGAAGAAGGGAAAGAACAGGAAGGGAGTCTGAAGAAAGATAAAAGCTCTACTCTTTAAACTCTATTTTTATTCATTCCATTGGATAGAAACATCAGAAGTATATATACAAACATAACGATATGCTTGTAAACAATTAGAAGAGTGAAATTGACATTACAAACATATTGCTATACTTAATATAAAATGTCCTGTTATGTAAGAATCCCTAGTGACACAGAAGCGAGACAAAGCAAGTGGCGAGGAGGAGAACCAGGGAGAGCAGAGAAGTGACAACTGAAGGAGAACATCGAGACAAACCAGGTGTCGTTTAACCCCCTTCAAGGTGATGATCGAGTGGTAAGATTGTCAGCTCGCGAGTAAGGTTTTGGTGCCTATTGATCGTAAGTGCTTTGGTAAGAATGTCTGCAACTTAATCTTCTGACATAATGCGTTGTAAATTAATATGATTGAGTTGGAGGTGGTCTCTGATGAAGTGGTAGTCGACTTCGATATGTTTGGTTCGTGCATGGAAATTTAGGTTGTGCGCCAACATGATTGCCAAGGTATTGTCGCTATATAAGACGGTGGGGGAATGCGTAATGTTGGTGAGTTTTTGTAGAAGTCTTCTGAGCCAAATAATTTCAGTAGTGGTAATGGCCAAGGCTCTATATTCGACTTCAACAGAGGATTTGGCCATGGTAGGCTACTTCTTTGTTGACCAGGATATAAGATTTGGCCCAATATAAATGCAAAACATAGAGATAGATCTTCTGTCGGTTGTATCGCAAGCCCAGTCAGCGTCTGCATAAGCCATTAGAGACATAGGACCAAAGGTAATTGAATGCCCATGACTAGGAGTTCCTTTTAGATAACGTAATAGTCTCTTGAGCTTTTGATAGTGTAGTAGTGTTGGTTGATGCATAACCTGACTTAGATAATTAATAGTAAAAGAGATGTCCGGACAAGTAACAGTGGTTTTTCATGAGACATACTTGTTTTATTTAAAAACTTTGTTAAATATTGTCTTTGATTCAAGAAATAAACTAGAGTAGCTTTATGAATATGAAGCCCAAGAAAATGAGAGATTGGGCCTAATTGTTTGAGATTGAATCTATTACTTAGTGTTTTGACCAAGTTAGTGATAGAAGTTGTGGAGTTGCTAGTGATTGAAATGCCATCCATGTAAACAAGTAAATGCACGTTTGTTGTTGATTGTAAATTAGCAGAGACGGATCCACTATGCTTAAAGTAAAGTGCTAAGTGTATAAAAATTGACAAGAGGAGGAATACCACAGACGCGGGGCTTGCTTTAGGCCATTAAAAGTTTTTTGAGGCTTATAAATATAATGAGGGTGAGTGTTGTCAACAAATCCAGAGGGTTGAGTCAAAAAAATATTATCATCAGCTTACCATGTAGAAAGGCAATTGAGACATCCAGTTGCATAATTTCCCATTTATTAAAATTAGGAAAAGCAATAAGAAGTTTAATGGTGGGAAATTTCCAGCCGGACTGAAAGTTTCATTATAATTGATGCCTTGTTGTTGTTTGTATCCTTGCTCAACTAAACGAGCTTTGTCGCGAGCAATAGTACCATCAACATTATATTTGATTTTAAAAGTCTACTTACATCTGAGTATGCTTTGATTTGTAGGAGGAGGGACAAGGAATAAGGTACCTAGTTGTTGAAGGGCCATGAACTCTTCCAACATGGCTTGACGCCATTGAGGATGTTGAGCTGCTTGTTTGTAGGTGGTCCGTGTGACAACAGTAATAAGATTGTGTTGAAGATCCAAAATCTGTTTTGGTTTAAAGTTTCAGATTTTCTTTCTTGTTATCATATGATGCTATTTTTGTGTAGATGGAGGGATTGATGGTGGAGAGGACAGGGTAGGATGAGGAGATGAGATGATGGGTGTAGATGAAGTGAGAGTAGGCGTGAAACTAGTTGTTAAATCAGTAGGAGTAGTACCAGAAAAAATAATGAGAATTAGATATAGAGGAAGTGGTGGAGATAGGTAAAAGGAAGGAGGGGAAAATATGGGTTGAATGGGTGAAGTGGGATGAGAAGAAGGGGAATTAGTTTGTCGTAAGGAAAGTTACCTTCAATAAAGATAGCATGATGGCATATGAGAAACTTATTTTTCTGAATATCAAAACAATTATAACTTTTGTGGTGTGGACTGTACCATAAGAAAATGCATTTGGGAGCTTTCCGTGAAAATTTATGAGAGGCTTGGGAAGGTTGCCAAGGAAAACAGAGGCATTCGAAGATTTTAAGCTGTTGATATTCAGGAAGAAGATTATAAAGTATTTGAAATGGAGATTGGTAGTTAGTAGTAGCATAGGGAAAGCAATTTATGAGGTAGTTTGTAGTTTAGATGACACCCATCCGGAACTGAATTGGAAGTTGGGCTGTGTTAAAGAATGTTCATGCAGTTTCAAGGAGATGTATGTTTTTACGTTTGGCAAGGCCGTTTTGTTCGGGAGTATACGGGTAACTGTATCGATGTTTGATACTTTGCTTAGTTAAATTGTTATTGAAAATGTGAGACATATACTCATCACCGCCATCTGTGCATAGAAATTTGATGTTTTTATTAAAGTGATTTTTGATCATGTTGTGTAAGTTAATAAAGTGATTTGTTGTTTCTGATTTATGTTTAAGTGGGATACACCAACAGAATTTAGAGTGACCATCAATGAAGGTTATATAATAGTGATAACCATCTATTGAGAGATGAGGAAAGGGACCCCAAATATCTGAATGTAGAAGTTCTAAGACATCATTAATAGAGCTTTCACAGAAAGCTAACTTGTGACTTTTATTTTGTTTGCAATCAATACAATGTTGAATAGAAGTGAGAATTTTAAAATGAGGAAAGAGGTGAGAGGACTTGGATAGAAATTTCTTGTGAGGGTGGCCTACTCGTTAATGCCATATGTTGGAGCCCGTGACTGTGGTGAGGGCTGTGATGGGGTATAAGCCTTGATCAGCTAGACCAAAGTGGAGAATTTTCTTGGTGCTCAGGTCCTGAATGTAAAATTTATCAGTGCAAAAAATAACTTGACAAATACTGCCTTGAGTGGGTTTGTGAACAAGTTTTGAGTGAGGTGAGGTGCACAAAACAAAGGGGAAGGCTTGAGCTTACTGTGAGATGTTGGAAGTATACCATTTCCAACATGGGTTATGTCGGTATTTTGCCCATTACCTACAACGACTTGTTCGGAGCCGGTATATTGAGATGAATGATGCAGATTGTGCAGGCGAGGTATGAGGCGGGTGGTTGCTCTTGTGTCTAGGAATTAGTTTTGTGGGTTGGGTTTGAAGTTGATTTGTGAGCGCGGTTGGTTGAGGAATGGTGTTTGGTCCTGTGAATTTATGAATACTCTTTTCATTAATTTTGTAGTAGAAGTACTCTTTTAGCCAAATAGTTGGTCTTGACTCGTGAGCGCACACAATTACACTCACTTGGTCTCAAAGATTTTATGCACTCTTGCAAAGAGAAGCATGTAACTTAGCCAATGAATTGACCAACAACATACTGTTATGGTTTCCTTAAAGAATAAAAAACGGCCCTCAATATACTAGTTCAGTAAGGAGAACTCACAACTTAAGAATCCTCATAACAACTCAACAAAAACCAAACCCATTACTGTATGTAAGATATGTAATAAAAGAGGTCATTCAACCAGCGCTTGCTGACACAGGACCAATATTTGGTACAAGAGTAAAATAGACATTTCAAACATATTGCTACAAATATAATATTCCTACAGTTAATATAAAATGTCGTGTTTATGTAGGAAGCCCCAACGACCACAGAAATGAGACAGAGCTAGCGGCAAGGAGAACTAAGAAGAGCAGAGAAGAGGCGACCGAAGGAGAACAATGAGAGAAACCAGGTGTTGATTAGATCTCACTTAGTGCTCAACAAAATATGATGAAAGATTAATAAAACTAACCTCAAATAGTTTTGAATACTAGCCAATGTTTTTCAAAGGCCCAAGCTAATACTGGCGACTTTTGCTCATCCCATCATATGTTTATCTATGCACTTTCTCGATGTTATTTGAAACTCATCAGGTGTCTTTTACATACAGCTATTTTATTATTAGCATGGTTTCTTTTATTTCACATAAAAAACTAAAGCTTCTAAATATAGTCCCCAGATCATTCTTACCCTAAAATAACCATTTGGCTACGTTTACTACAAAATTAATGAGAAGAGTATTCATAAATTCACCAAATACTTGAAATAAATACTAAAAAACATTTTGCTTGAAAGACTAATTTAAAAAAAAATTAATGAAGAGTATTCATAAATGCAGCAAATACTTGAGAAAAAATGAATGAAAGATTTAGAAGAGACAAGAAATCTTACCAACAGTGTCATATACTACATCAAATTTTTCTGGCAGATCGTTTAAGTTTTCCTTGGTGTAGTCAATTGCTAAATCAGCTCCCAAACTTTTCAATAGTTCCAACTTACCCGTGCTTGAAGTGGCAGCAACTCTTGATGCACCATAAACATGTTTTGCCAACTATAAAACAAAACAGATTTCAAAATAACACCTTTACAACCTAACCATGATGTGAAGCACTACACTAGCCATTTTCTA
>JXCR01124538.1:61521-78825 GCA_002079205.1 Phalaenopsis hybrid cultivar | reverse complement strand
CTGCATATTTACTATTTGTGTTATCGTGTGTATATTGTAGTATTGAAAGATATTTACAACGCACCACAAAAACCGTGCATCACACCCTACGCCTTGTATGGTTCACAGCTCGTGCAGCTCTTGACTCCAACCCTCGCGACCTAGGGGCGTCACTAATACTCGCCCTAATGGCCTACACGGTTCACAACTCATGTAGCTTCTAAATTCGACCCCCGTGGCCTACGGACGTCACTAATACTCGCCTCTACGGCCTATATGGTTCACAGCTCGTGCAGCTCCTGACTCAGACCCTCGCGGTCTACGAACGTCACTAATACTCACCCTAATGCTTACGTGGTTCACAGCTCATGCAGCTATCGACTCCAGTTTCTACGGCCTACGGACGCCATTCATACTCGTCTCTACGACATACATGGTTTACAACTCTTGCAGGTCCTCACCTCGCCGCCCCCTGCGGCCTACAAACGTCACTAATACTCGCTCCAACGACCTACATGTTTCACAGTACGTGTAGCTCTCGACTCCGGCCCCCGTGACATATGGATGCCATTCTTACTCGCCCAAATGACCTATGTGGTTCACAGCTCGTGCGGCTCCCAACTCCGACCCCCGCGGCCTACGAACGTCATTCATACTCGCTCTAACAACCTATGTTGTCATCAACTCGTGTAGCTCCCGACTCCAGACCCCCACAACTGACAAATGTAGTTCATACTCGCCTCTACGACCTACATGGTTCACAGCTTGTGCAACTCCCGATTCCGGCCCCGTGACCTACGGACGTCATTTATACTCCCCACTACGACCTATGTGTTCCACATCTCCCTCAACTTCTTACTATGGTTTCTCTGGTCAATCAATGCTTCTGAAGCAACTGTCTACAACATCAGAATGGACTACTACCTCCACAATAATCAACAATGACCCTTGCAACTTGCTATCTCCAAGAACTGCAGCCAGATTATAGTTATGCAACTTTGTAATTCCATCTTCCCTAATTTATGAGAAAAATGAACCCGCGTACTTATCATTTATAGTAGATTGTTTCAACTGCGCTAGACCCCCGTGATTTTTTCCTCTTTCAAGGGTTTTCCACGTAAAAGTCGACGTGTCTCATTTTGCTTACTCCTCTTCTTTTATCTGTGTATGTTGAGTTCTCGTGCAATGCTAAGATGATAATCCATTACTCTACCGTCACGAATTTTCTAGCACGCATCACCAATCAAGCAAACTCTTTCATCTATTTTCAAATTCTCACTCAAATATCAAATGTCATGAAAAACCCCAACCCAAATCAAATTCACAATGGTTTGATCGTGACATGTGTAAATGCATTAGTTTCATGGTTAAGAAAATCACCTCGGTTCTTGATTTATAAATAGCAATGTTTTGTGTGCCCTGTATGTAATTATTCCAAAGCATTTATCTTTGTTAGGCAAAATTTGGCCATACCACTCAAAATTATTGTGATTAAAAAAAATCCTCACAATTATTGATGGGTGATTTACATACATATTATATAATTTTATGTATTTAAATATCGCACGTAAATTTTAATAGCTAGTTATGTAATANCAGCAAAAATAATATATATATTTTAAATTCCTCAACGATTTGAACCAATGACCTTTTGAACAAAGAAGAAAACTCAACCAATTACACTTAGTTTAAATTCAATAATAAAAGGATTTATATAATTATTATACTAATAATTTGAGATATATATACGTCTATATCTATGTGTATTTGTGCACAGATTAATAAATGAAAAATATCTAAATTTGGATATTTTCGGACGATGAAATTGGACTCGCCCGAAAATAGGGGGGCAACTGATACACCACCAATAAATTTTCATCATCCGGCACGAATCTCGATGCAGNAGAGATATATATGTATATATATATATATATATATATGTGTGTGTGTGTGTGTGTGTGTGTGTGTGTATATATATATATATATATATATATATATATATATATATATATATATATATATATATATATATATATATATATATATATATACTTAAAATCATTGCCAAAGCCTAATAAATGTATAAAACAACTACTAAAGCCTTGTTTTTCAATGAATTGGAGGTCCATTTTCTCCTCCACATATTTTCTTGATGGGTAAAATTCTTAAGAGAACTTGGAAGACCTGGTCAAGCAGTAGAAATATGCATCATGCAAGATAATATTGGCCATAAGTTTAATTGTAGGATTTCTTTTATATTTTTTATTTTTTATTTTGTCGTTGTTGTTATATTTTTTCAATGAAATGTCACTACCTTACAACACAATTTAAAGTTTCGTAATGTTATCTACTTTACATCCACATTGCAAAANTGCCAAAGCCTAATAAATGTATAAAACAACTACTAAAGCCTTGTTTTTCAATGAATTGGAGGCCCCTTTTCTCCTCCACTTATTTTCTTGATGGGTAAATTTCTTAAGAGAACTTTGAAGACCTGGCCAAGCAATAGAAATATGCATTATGCAAGATAATATTGGCCATAAGTTTAATTGTAGGATTTTCTTCTTTATTTTTTATTTTTTATTTTGTCGTCGTTGTTATATTTTTTCAATGAAATGTCACTACCTTACAACACAATTTAAAGTTTCGTAATGTCATCTGCTTTACATCCGCATTGCAAAAAGTTAAATAGCTCTTGTAGCCGCACTAGGAGCAGTATATTGGCGTGCGGTGATTGAGGCACGCCACCCAACTTCTTTGTTTTTTCCATTTTCCCCTTTCTTCCTTTGTGAAATAAATGAGTTTAATAGATTTAGTTTATAATTAAAAATAATAATAATGATTAGATCCGTAAGACTTGAGTCATTAAATAATATGTGTCACCAAATGTCTAGATTCGATGTATTTCTCAATAAGAACTGGTCTTACATCCTCAATGGATTATCCTTTCAACCACGCCTCTAGNCTTTCTTCCTTTGTGAAATAAATAAGTTTAATAGATTTAGTTTATAATTAAAAAACAAATAATGATTAGATCCGTAAGACTTGACTCATTAAATAATATGCGTCACCAAATGTCTAGGTTCGATGTACTTCTCAATAAGAACTGGTCTTACATCCTCAATGTATTATCCTTTCAACCATGCATCTATAAGTCAAGCCCAGAAGACAAAACCCAAAAAGAAGCTATCATGTTGCTGGAAGATGAGCCCGAGAGGATATTCACTGAAAAACCTCATAAGGCTACGAGCCTTAGAAGGTACTGTTTCAAGCTCTTATATGACATAGGTCTGAGATGGCACAACCTAGGAAGGCATGAACCACAAAATGTATGTGATTCTTCACTTTATAAAAATTTGTGTGCAAACTGATTGTAGAATTTTGCGCAATTAAGAAGTTACAACAACCGTGGAAGAAATAAAGAAATATATTATCATCATCTACAAATGTCATATCAGATGATCAAAATGCTACAAGACCAACATATACTTGTACAAGAGTTACCAATAAATCTGCTCATCTTCAAGTAGAGTTGTCATCACCTCCACAAAATTCTAGTACTTTTGATGATAGTCAATGGGTCTCCATATATTGCCACTAAATAAGCATGGATATCTTCCCCTCAAAGCGCAACAGAAAAGCTACAATATTTCTTCATCACCTCCAAAATATGCGACATAAACAAGAATGAAGATTTCGTTGCTTGCTTGCTACGCAGGACGAGAATGACTTTCCTCTTCACTGCAACGAGAAAGAAGATTTAGTTGTTCTTCTGCTATGCAGGGCGATGACGACTTTCCTCTTCACCGCAACTCTGCACCACAACTCTTCACCGCTACGTAGGACACCTTTTTTCTTCTTGAGAATCATGGTCTAGGATGATAATCTTGAACTCAACGCATCGCTGCGACGCCTCACCGCAATGCGTCGTTGCGACACTCCGCTGTGATGCCACACCCTGATGCATCGCCGCAACGCCCCTCTGCAACGCGTCGCCGCGACACTCGGTTGAGACACTTCGCTCTGATGCACCGTCGCAACTCGTCGTCTCGCCGCAATATCCTACCCGACACTCTGTCGTGATGCACCGACCCAACTCTTCACGTCACCGCGATGCCCCGCTGCAACGTTGAGCCTCGATGATGCACAGTCATGCGTTGTTGCGACGTCCCGCTGCAACACATCGCCGTGACTCTACCCCACATTTCCCTCTCTACCGTCTCTTTTAGGCTTATTTAAAGGCTCAAAAAGGACTTTCACCATTAAATGTTCATTATATTATAAATTCAAAAATAAGTGCAAGCATTAAATGCTAAAAAAAAAGTTATTTCATATTCCCATAAAAAAAATGAAAATAATAATAATGATAAAAACAGAGACATTTCATATTCCCATAAAAAAGCTTCTTTGCCTTAACATGTTTCGAACCCGGGACAATTGGCCTGCAGCAGCAAAGGCCAACCAAATAAGCAGCACCAAATTCCTTTGGAGAATAAACTGTACTTTATATACTTAAATGAATGTCCCTCAAAAATGAAAAATCTATAGATATCAATATTTTCGGACGACAAAATTGAACTCGCCCGAAAATTGGGGGCAACCGATATGCTGCCAACAAATTTTCATTATCCGTCGTAGATTTTGAAGCATGACACAAATTTCAAGATAATATTTTGAGCGAGGGATGTTCAAATTTTGATAAAAATTCATCTGGAGCTCTGATTTCAACAAAATTAAAGTCAAACTTATTGGCTCGATGAGACGGACCTAATGATATTAAAGTCAGTCCAATCAAAGTGAAATCAAGTCATTAAACCATTCTTGGAAGTTTCTGGACACATTTGTAAGGTCAAACGAATGTCGAATTTTGCAAATTTATGGTCGGATCGAGCATCTCGACAAGAAAAATCTAACCAACCCTAGATCACCCAATTTCTACATCATTAAGGCATCCAAATGTCCATTAAACACTGTCTGATTGAGGAAAGCTCTCTAGATCGTCCGATCAAAATGATTCATATTCCCGCATTAATTGCACCCATAATACTATAAATAGACCCCCACCCTTCACATGAAGGGGGATGAAGGCAAGAGATAAAGCTTGAGGTCTTGAGGAGGACCTGCAGCTTAGCATCACCGCCGACCGTCGTCGACCACCGCCTACAGCCGCCGACCTCCGTTGACCAACCGTCGTCAACCACTACCAACCAAACATCGTTAGTTAATGTTATAACTTTGAAAATCTAATAATCATTTCTCATATGTGGGATAAGAGCTCATCACTATGGTTCAAGTGCCAACAACGACTTATGTGATCATCAATTCATGCAGCTTCCAACTCCCGCCTCTACCGCCTACGGACTCCATTAATACTCACCCTAACAGCCTACGTGGTTCATAGCTCATGCAACCCTCGACCTTAATCCCTGTGGCCAACGGACGTCATTCATACTCGCCCCTATGATCTACATTATTCACAGATGGTGCAGCTCCTGACTCCGGCCCCCGCAGCCTACGGATGTCACTAATATAGGTCCAAACAGTCTCGTGCAGCTTCTGAATTTGACTCCCACAACCTACAAACGTTAATAATACTCGCCCCAATAGCCTACATGGTTCACAGCTCAAGTAGCTCCCGACTTCGGCCCCTACGGCTTATGGACGCCATTCATACTCGCATCCTGATACACCAAAAAAATGTGCAATTTTATATATACATTTTATGCTTAAACTTAGTGATATTGTGCTCTAAAGAAGGGAATTTTTCATGTTTTGTTGCAGATATATTAATGTTAGGCATTTGGAGCAAAAAGAAGAAAATTTAGAGTAAAATGAAGTTTTCAACATTCTGTCGCCAGAGGCACCATTATACAGAGAGTTGGCGCCGGAGGCGTCAGAAATGGACGCCAGAGGCCCCATTTTACAGAGAAGCGGCGCCAAAATCCAGAGAACAACATGAAATTTCAATACACTAGCGTCAGAGGTGCCAAAGACGAATTAAGATGGAGTAAGACAGTTATTGACTATTTTTTAGTGGTTTTAGAAGGCTTCAATCAATTCAAACGCCCCATAGAGTGATTCAATGCATCATGACACTTTGGAAAAACTCTTGAATGAAGAGATGTGTCTCTTGGATGAAGGGAGTTTTCTCTTGATGTGAAGAGGTGTGCCTTTTGAGAAAATGAGGGAATCTTGAATTCTTTTTGAAAGGAAGACTGACCCCAATTAAAAAGAGGAGTCTGGTGAGTCTTGCAAGAGTTTTTTGGAGGGTCAGAATTCTATGGGTGGCGTGAGTTATAGTTGTGGATAAAAGTTAGATCTTTCTTCTAGAATTGTAAAAGGAGAGAAAATGTGAGAGATTTCTTCTTCATTACATTTCTAAGAGAGAATTTCGTGAGATTGTAAAAAGAGAAAATGCTTAAAGGAAACTTCAATGGATTTTCTTGAGAAGCAGTGTGAGAAAAGTTGTGTTCTTTTTTTTTCTTTATTTTGTAAACTTGTTTTTATATATATAATATATGTTTTGTTGTATCTTTCTCATGAATTAGAGCAGTCTTCTTTATCCTTCTCCCTGCAATGAGATATTATTTTGTGAAAAATTAATTTTGTTATGAAAGGTTTTAAAAGTCAATAAATTGTGATGATCAGAATTCTGATCTTCATTTACTTTTCGATCTGACCAATTGAAATGTTAAAATTTGTTGAGAAACATAAGATTCGAAAGGACTATACTTTCTGCAACAATGTGAGAGTCACATTTAATTTCATGGGTGAGAATGCAGTTCATGGGGATGAGTGCAAATAAATAGGGAAATATACTTTGATGAACGTAAAATTAGAGATTATAGGGTGACAGACTAAAATCCCCAATTTAGTCATGTTGCTTGGAAACTAAAGTGAGGTTGTTAGCCCTCAGGGGAGGGAGAATTGAGAACTCTGGAGTGACAGGCAATATTCTCTCAACCTAACCAAGGATTTAGGGACTAAACTCTAAATTCCTCCTATTTGGCACAATATAATTTTATATATAATTGAAATGATTTTAATTACTTCACATTCCATAAACTCATTGTAAATGGGAATAATCATTTCTTAAATATGAACTCTTCATTACAAAATTCTTTTTAGTCTTAAGAAGTTTACTTCTGAAGTTTAGCAAATAGCTTAGTTAACCTAGTTATTTTAACTGCATTTCATTTAGCATACAGTAAATTTACTTTAGATTTGTCTTACGTACTTAAATTTTTATAGTTTGAATATTGTGTATTACATTATAAACATAAGAATTTCCAACTCACTGTAGGACCGATACTTAGGACTCCATTAGAAAATTTTATTACTTGAGCGATACATATGCTTGTGTTATTATTACGGTTTGGCAGCTTAAAGATTTTAAAATATAAAAATATTTATATTTGATTGATTTTTATTTTGATTGAGCTGCATATTTACTATTTGTGTTATCGTGTGTATATTGTAGTATTGAAAGATATTTACAACGCACCACAAAAACCGTGCATCACACCCTACGCCTTGTATGGTTCACAGCTCGTGCAGCTCTTGACTCCAACCCTCGCGACCTAGGGGCGTCACTAATACTCGCCCTAATGGCCTACACGGTTCACAACTCATGTAGCTTCTAAATTCGACCCCCGTGGCCTACGGACATCACTAATACTCGCCTCTACGGCCTATATGGTTCACAGCTCGTGCAGCTCCTGACTCAGACCCTCGCGGTCTACGAACGTCACTAATACTCACCCTAATGCTTACGTGGTTCACAGCTCATGCAGCTATCGACTCCAGTTTCTACGGCCTACGGACGCCATTCATACTCGTCTCTACGACATACATGGTTTACAACTCTTGCAGGTCCTCACCTCGCCGCCCCCTGCGGCCTACAAACGTCACTAATACTCACCCCAACGACCTACATGTTTCACAGTACGTGTAGCTCTCGACTCCGGCCCCCGTGACATATGGACGCCATTCTTACTCGCCCAAATGACCTATGTGGTTCACAGCTCGTGCGGCTCCCGACTCCGACCCCCGCGACCTACGAACGTCATTCATACTCGCTCTAACGACCTATGTTGTCATCAACTCGTGTAGCTCCCGACTCCAGGCCCCCACAACTGACAAACGTAGTTCATACTCGCCTCTACGACCTACGTGGTTCACAGCTCGTGCAACTCCCGATTCCGGCCCCGTGACCTACGGACGCNCATACATGGTTTACAACTCTTGCAGGTCCTCACCTCGCCGCCCCCTGCGGCCTACAAACGTCACTAATACTCGCTCCAACGACCTACATGTTTCACAGTACGTGTAGCTCTCGACTCCGGCCCCCGTGACATATGGATGCCATTCTTACTCGCCCAAATGACCTATGTGGTTCACAGCTCGTGCGGCTCCCAACTCCGACCCCCGCGGCCTACGAACGTCATTCATACTCGCTCTAACAACCTATGTTGTCATCAACTCGTGTAGCTCCCGACTCCAGACCCCCACAACTGACAAATGTAGTTCATACTCGCCTCTACGACCTACATGGTTCACAGCTTGTGCAACTCCCGATTCCGGCCCCGTGACCTACGGACGTCATTTATACTCCCCACTACGACCTATGTGTTCCACATCTCCCTCAACTTCTTACTATGGTTTCTCTGGCCAATCAATGCTTCTGAAGCAACTGTCTACAACATCAGAATGGACTACTACCTCCACAATAATCAACAATGACCCTTGCAACTTGCTATCTCCAAGAACTGCAGCCAGATTATAGTTATGCAACTTTGTAATTCCATCTTCCCTAATTTATGAGAAAAATGAACCAGCGTACTTATCATTTATAGTAGATTGTTTCAACTGCGCTAGACCCCCGTGATTTTTTCCTCTTTCAAGGGTTTTCCACGTAAAAGTCGACGTGTCTCATTTTGCTTACTCCTCTTCTTTTATTAGTGTATGTTGAGTTCTCGTGCAATGCTAAGATGATAATCCATTACTCTACCGTCACGAATTTTCTAGCACGCATCACCAATCAAGCAAACTCTTTCATCTATTTTCAAATTCTCACTCAAATATCAAAGGTCATGATAAAACCCCAACCCATATCTTTTATTTTTATCAAATTCACAATGGTTTGATCGTGACATGTGTAAATGCATTAGTTTCATGGTTAAAAAAATCACCTCGGTTCTTGATTTATAAATAGCAATGTTTTGTGTGCCCTGTATGTAATTATTCCAAAGCATTTATCATTGTTAGGCAAAATTTGGCCATACCACTCAAAATTATTGTGATTAAAAAAAAATCCTCACAATTATTTATGGGTGATTTACATACATATTATATAATTTTATGTATTTAAATATCGCACGTAAATTATAATAGCTAGTTATGTAATTCTCAAAATTTTACAAAAAAATAACATTAATATTAGTTTTTTCAAGTGAAGTACACATTTTTATTTATTTTTGATGTATATATATATATATATATATATACATGTAAGCACATGTGTGTGTGTTTATATAAATATTGTAGAATCTGAAATTGTCGTGTCGGTGTGCCCAAGGAATAGATCAGAGAGAGAGGGGTTGACACGGAGATTGCCTCCAATGGGACAAAGTGGGGATGTTCCTTGGACTCTCGGACATGCTTGCCCCTAGGAGTTATCTTCACTTACGCCTCTTCATGCACGACACTTTTTCGTGTCGATAGACACTTTCGCATGTTAGACAACTTTTGGCAAAGGAACTACCTTACAACACACTATAAAATTTCCTAATGTTATCTACTCTACATCCACATTGCAAGAAATTAAACAACTCTTATAACCGCACTAGGAGCACCATACTGGCATGCAGTGATTGAGGCACGTCACCGAACTTCTTCGNACACTTTCGCATGTTAGACAACTTTTGGCAAAGGAACTACCTTACAACACACTATAAAATTTCCTAATGTTACCTACTTTACATCCACATTGCAAAAAATTAAACAACTCTTATAACCGCACTAGGAGCACCATAGTGGCATGCAGTGATTGAGGCACGTCACCGAACTTCTTCGTTTTTTTCCATCGTCCCCTTTTCTCCTTTGAGAAATAAATAAATTTAATAGATTTAGTTTATATTTAAAAATAAGATAATGATAAGATCCGTCAGATTTGACTCATTGAATAATATGTTCCACCAACTGTCCAGGTTCAATGCATCCCTCAATCTCTTGGCAGTAGACCACCACATCAAGTGGATAAATTAAGTAATTGTCATATATGTAGGTTTATTACATAGGTATTATAAATATAAATATAAAACTTCAGGTGTTAGCTGCAAATTAGAGGTGTCAAATCGGGATCATGAGCTAAGTTCAAGTCCTACACAAAAATTAATTTAACAAAACTATTTCACCAAAATTTGATCTGAATGTTAAATGAGTTGGAAAGTCTAACGACAAATCGGCCTGCTTCAGCCGAATTGACCCAAACCCAACATGTATAATCCTGATATGAATATAAATATAATTCGGGTGATTTTAGGATAAAGAGTTAACTTTAGGTTGGTGGGTCAATCTGAATCTGACCCAAAAAAAAATTCAATGTGGCGAGACTTTTGACTCGAACCTGGCCAAAAAATTAATTGAATCAATCAAAGCTCAATTTTTTTGAGTTGGATTAGAGTCGAATTAGTGTGTCTGNGAATATAAATATAATTCGGGTGATTTTAGGATAAAGAGTTAACTTTAGGTTGGTGGGTCAATCTGAATCTGAACCCAAAAAAAAATTCAATGTGGCGAGACTTTTGACTCGAACTGGCCAAAAAATTAATTGAATCAATCAAAGCTCAGATTTTTTTAGTTGGATTAGAGTCGAATTAGTGTGTCTAGTCAATCTTCGACGTACCTAATATAAATACATAAGAATGGGGTGCTATGTATGTAAATTTCTCTCTCTCTCTCTCTTTCTCTCGCTCTCTCTTTCTTTATTTATATATATATATATATATATATATTGATATTATTGTTATCGGTGTACGATAGTCAAAAGCATCCCACATCTATAAATAGGGAATCAAAGGATGAGATTAGACGCATGTTAAGTGTTATTCTCAATTACACGCTCTCTCTCCCTCTCTACTTTTCTCTAATGTTTTCTCTTTTTTCTCAAGTGCTCTAGTTTAGGTGGTGTGAACAAATAATTTTGACCCAACATCCTTTGAAGGTGTGATGAGCATAAAGATCTCACAAATGATAAGAAGAGTATTCTATGAAGCTGATCATAATGATGGAGAGCCAAATATAAACAATAGATGATATTGTGGACTATATTTTTGGTGAAGTTTATCTCTCACTCTTAACTTTTTCTTTGAAGCAATGATCTAGTCATATGATTTTCTTAGATGCTACCCTAGCGGACTATCGGATGGTTCACACCCAAAACTAGAACTTAAGTCAAATCATCACTCCCTCTGGTTTGAAATACACTTGGCTTTAATTTTTAGCACATGGTTTAGTGTTTTGTTGATTATAGTTAAGTTATTAAAGTTCAAGGGTTGAGTGCTCACAAAAGTTTTTTATATGCCTTTTAGTTGAGCCATTGAGCTTAGAGACTTGATGTCATAGTTAAGAACCTTTAGATCCGTTACTCACCACATGGACTAGGTTTGTTAGATCTATCCTTTGGATTCGTCAACCTAGGTGAGACCCTATGAGACAACAAAATCATCATGGACCACTCTTTTAGCTCACTCTTTTGGCTTAAAGTTGAGCACGATTGAATTAGTGTTCATTATGAATCATGATTAAGCTAAAGCTAAACAAAATTAATTATATTTGAAACCAAATCAATCAAATGCACTATATTGAAATTCAAATATAAAATTCAAAATAAATCAACATCAAAATCCATAAATAAAATCAGTTCATAACTAAAAAAAGTTAAAAGAAATATAAATTAAACTCTAAAAATGAAATTTAAATAAAAAAAATTAAAATTAATTATAAATTGAACCAATTCAAGTCGCATATATTCACATTTAATTCAACTAATCAAAGAATAATCAAACCATCAAATGACATTAAATCCACTAAAAAAATTAGAATCTAAGTAAATAAATTCAACACATTTTAATCCATTTCAAAAGTTGATTTTAAAAAATCATAAATCTGTTTAAATAACAATGTGCACTAAACCTAATACTAATCCAAATTTAAATTCTACCTAAACTTTACATTATTCTATCCTCAAAATAAAATCAAATATAACACCAAAGTCCACCCAAAACAACCATTAATTTAATCGTTAAACCATACCTAAATACAATCAATAATCTACACTATCAAGTTATAGAATTAAATCGCAATCTAGCCACCTATTTAATATTCATAAAACCGTGATAAAATTCTACATTAAATATGAAATTAAAATCGATCTAATAAAATTTATATTCAATTTAAGAATAAAATACACACAATTCTTATACTAACTTCATGCTCAATTCTGAGTAAAATTAGCCCTTAGCAAGCATCAAACCTTGTAAACATCTAACCTATATAGATAGCCACAAATCGTGGTCTGTTGGTTGGCAGAGTTCACTATAAGTCCCCTCAGGTCACAAGTTCGATCCCCAGTGGCGTTGGGTTCTCAAATCTTCATGCTAATGTTATGTGGTTCACATAAACCATCATGTGTAGTATACTTTCATTTGCTTGCATGTTTAAGTTACTTTCATGTGTAGTATACTTTATAGCGAAAAATGCACTTTTCTTCCTCCTGCACTCTGTTATGGTTATTTAGCAATGGTGGCAGGTCTTCTGCTGCATTTGGTGTGGGTTTTCTCTCCTTTGATGTAGTTTCTCCTCTTGCTTTTTTAATGTCTTCTCCTAGTTTGTAGTTTTTGGCTTTAGGTTACTATTCCATTTATTTTCTTAATTGTTCCATTGGTTTAGCTCGTTGTATCTTCGATTTTGGGCTACTTGATTTCTTAGTTTACGCTCTCTACATTCTTGGTACGATTCCATTAGTTTTAGGGGTTGTCCTTCATGGATAAGCCTTCATATTTGGATGTTTTGGAAAGTAACAAGATCAATGAGTCCTTTAAACCTGAGAAAACAAAATTACTCTTTCCACAGAACTTCCACGATTAGTTTGAACTCGAGACTTCTTTGAATCTTCTTAAGAAAATAATTTGTAAAAATGTTACACTAGCCTTGCTATTTTCTATTGCAGTTAATCAACTACTAGCATACACTCTGAAGTTAACATTAGCGAGCAAGTTCACCTATTCTCATCCCAAGAAGGAAACTATCAAAAAAATTTTTATTGATTTGAAATTAGATGGACATTGGAATGTGGGGTTAATAGATGGAAGACATATTATAATAAAATTGGAAAAGGAGAAACCATAAGAGGAATCACCAATTATCTCAATATGGTTCAGATTTCCCCGACATAAGTTACATAACTTTAATATGCAAGTACTTTATTCTCTTGGAACAATATATGGTAAGCCTAATAAAGTTGATATATCCACTTACAACTAGACTATACCTTCTATGGCAAGAGTGTTTGTTGAGAGGTACATCACTCTTTCACTCTTCCTGTCATTGATGTTGTTTGGTTGGATAGTCATAATTCTAGATATTAACAAACAATGGAGGTGGACTATATACCACATTATTGCAATAAATGTAGAATTTTTAGCCACACTTTTGACAAATTTTTTTTTATAGTTCATCTTGAGCTAAGAAAAGGCAAGCGAACTGGAAAGGATTCTGTAAGAATGGAGGATAAAGGATTTATTGTTGTTGTACTTACGCCTCTCAATCCTCTTGACAATTTGAGGATAACATATGAACAAATAATATCAAACATAAATCTGGGTCTTTGACAAAAGAGGAGCAAATCATCCAAGGTCCTGATGGAGGGAAAATAACCACAGCTGAAGCAACACAGATGTTGGCTTACAATTTCAAACTGAGGAGGATCAGGGTCAACATATTTTTATAGGTTACAAAATTATAGAAAGTGATGATATCCATAAAAAGTATGTGCATACCACCTTAAAATTAAAGTCATTAAAGGTGGCAACAAGTGGGAGACCCCATAGAAACAAAACGGTAAAATGGTTGAAAATATTACCATGTGGCTTGAATTTTTCAGCCCTTCCTTCAAATTTGATTTGCCTGAAGATGTTGATTGCAGCAAAATTCCTTGGTGGATAATTCAACTGAAAGTGAAATTGATAATGACACCCCCAGTGATGTTGATGGGGGGTGTAGTTCAATTACCTTTTACAAGAAAGAGCAGCTTAAGAGGAAGATTGGCTTACTAAAAAATCTTAGAAAAGAAGTGTTAAAGGCTCAAGAGAGTTTAAGAATCATAATCCAAAGGTTTTTAATTCTCTTGTGAAGGCAGGCCTTCTGTGAAGCCAAACTCCATTCCCTCTAAGGTCACTAGTGGGTCTAGAAAAGATATTTTTAATGATATCTAAATTCCGCATTTAGAATATTAGAGGCATTGCTAAGTCTAATGCCTCTAATAATTTTAAAAAATTTATCAGATTACATAAATTACCATTCCTAAATATTATAAAACCTTTGGTGCTTTTGGAAAAAAATAATACTTATGTGAGAAAAGTTCAAAATTTCAATCTTTCAACTAATACAAACAATAAAATAATGTTTCCTCAGAAAATTTTATGACGTGGAAGTTTTGGAGATTGACGTGCAAGTCTTACTAGTTTGTCATTGTCTATGCTGACTATTTTTTGCTTAGTTTAACATAAATTTTATGACGTAGAATCAAGTTTAATGATCTTAGTTTTTTGCTTGTCATTGTCTATGCTGACTGTTGTAGAAAGTTTAGGAGATCCTTATGGGATTATATGGTTAGCTTTAGGAAGGTCTGTCATGAACCTTAGTATATTGGTGGGGATTTCAATATGATATCTTCTAGCAATGAAATGAAAGGTAGTAGACCACCCAATCAGAGTTTAACCAACTTTTTTTTCTGAGATTATTTAGGATGCAAAATTATTTGATCTGGGATTTTCTAGTACAAGTGCTTAAGAAAGAAGAGAGAGTGTTTGTCCTATTGAGGTTAAATGTGTGTTATGGAGAGCGAAAGTAGTTGACTCATTTATCTTTGTTACCTCAATTTTATTTCTTAATACATTAAGAATAAGTTTATTAGTTGCTCTTGCTTTTTTTCTTATGTTTACATAGCAAACTTACATGAATTTATGGTGATTCTTTGTTAATCGAGGAATCGTATCATTTTTAATTATTAGTTAAATTATGAGATGTAGTCACACACACACACACATGAAATTTCTTAGTGCACTAGATGTAGCTTTAGCTAAAATTTGGCCTTAATGCTCTTAATTGTTATTAAGATGGAAAACCATTGTTGCACAAAATTGTGAATCAATTGAGTGGATCCAATCCTTAAATAGCGAGCAACCAAGCATAAGTTATAAATCAGAGCTTTTGAGTGTTGTAATTGTAAAAGATAAATTTTTATAATTTGCTATATTTTTTGAAGTTTTTTAAACGTCTTTTCATATAGTTAACTGTTGACCTCACTTTTGGGTGAGGGTTTTAGGTCTTTCCGTTAGTGACTAGGATCTAGCCTTGGGAATTTCCCGATGACTATCTTAGTATCTTAAAAATGGTACACAACTTCTCCTTAGACATTTCAACCAAATTTTTATTCTCTATGTTGGTTCTATATGTGATCAATAATCCTTAATACAAAGATTAGAGATTACATAAGGGAACCCTAATGAGAATTCCTATAGAACCTTTGGACCATAAGAAAGTCTTGCACTGTTATACACATTTTTGAACTTCAATACATCATCATTCATAATCCCCATGATCATCATAAAAATTGCATTTTCATATCACATGGTTGCAGTCATTACACCCATGAGAGTGACCAAAATTATTTGAACCTAGTTTCTCCTAAAATTCTCCACTTGAATATTCTAATTCTTCAAAATTTCCCAAAACTGCAATTGAATCACATAACACAATTCAAATCATTTGATATTATTATCTAGACCATTTGAAACCCAAAAATTGCAAAAATATCTAATTTTCCCAAAAATTTCCAAATTACACTTGGACCCCCATAATATCAATTTTTATCAAAACCTCCCAGAGTCGCAAATAAGTCCTACAAATCACACCAAATCATTCTTTATGTCCTCCTGAGAATTTTGACTGTAATATTGTCATACTTCCGGATAACTTTTGGACACATCGACACCAAAATAACGAATACTTAAAAAAAGTTTCGGGGATAATAAAACCTTCCACATTGATCGAAAATGACCTCGAATATTGTCGTTTGACTCTAAATTTCTTCCTGACCCACCTCGATCCTTTAAATCAAACTTTTGACCACTTTGGTCAAAACCGACCAAAATTATCAAAATGTCACTCATTGACAAAAAAAATCTTAAATCCTCCAAATTCATCTCAAATACCCCTAAAATCAATTATTGACGAACTTGACCAAATTCACTGACTTTGACAAAAATTGTCAAATTGAGATTCATGACCAATCAAATACATCAATTTCAAATTCAACATAACTAGATTCAATTTCAAATGAATTCAAATAAATTTAATTGACTCATGATCAATTTCCAAAACGATCGATTGCAAATCAAAACTTCAACGCAAATTAAATTTGACGTATTTTTGACCCGATCTCGGAAAGTGGTCTGAACGACCCCGGGTGACGAAAAGGGCCGCGTGAGCGTGTCCGGAAAATTGATTTCACCTAAGGGGGACGTTCATTTCACTNAGGATGAGATTAGACGCATGTTAAGTGTTATTCTCAATTACACGCTCTCTCTCCCTCTCTACTTTTCTCTAACGTTTTCTCTCTTTTCTTAAGTGCTCTAGTTTAGGTGGTGTGAACACATAATTTTGACCCAACATCCTCCGAAGATGTGATGAGCATAAAGATCTCACAAACAATAAGAAGTGTATTCTATGAAGCTGATCATAATGATGGAGAGCCAAATATGAACAAATAGATGATATTGTGGACTATATTTTTGGTGAAGCCTATCTCTCACTCTTAACCTTTTTCTTTGAGTCAATGATCTAGTCATATAATTCCCTAGCGGACTATCGGATGGTTCACACCCAAAACTAGAACTTAAGTCAAATCATCACTCCCTCTGGTTTGAAATACACTTGGCTTTAATTTTTAGCACATGGTTTAGTGTTTTGTTGATTATAGTTAAGTTATTAAAGTTCAAGGGTTGAGTGCTCACAAAAGTTTTTTATATGCCTTTTAGTTGA
>JXCR01124538.1:22608-39554 GCA_002079205.1 Phalaenopsis hybrid cultivar | reverse complement strand
CATTGTTTTTATGTTTATATTTTTCTAAGTATTTTTAGTGTAATTGCGGGTTATAGGTACTAATGAGAACTTGGAGATGCATTAAAGAGATATTGTAATGAGCTCAAAGGAAGCTACATAAGACACAAGGTGCCACTACAGTTGAACTAAGTTCAGATAGAGAGGCGCCAAAGCAGCACCTTATGGGTTTCAATGCGCCACCCAATCCATTCTAAACTCCACGGACATAGGGCATGGCCCCTTGGCGCTTGTATATTGGCACCTATGCGCCCATCGAAGCACCCCATAAACCTTTCTTATCTTAAGCATGTAACCTTGGCACCATACATTGGTCCCCTAGGCATCCCCATTAGCCAATGGAGCGCAGCTTCTGGTGGCATCTATGCCCCACCTACAAGAACCAAACCACAAACTGATATAGCATGAAGAAAGCCTCTAAGAAGAAACTCTGGCACTGACAAACTGACATCGGGAGTTAAGGTGATTTATGTCTGTGTGGCATCACTTAGAGATAAAAAAGGAGAAAATTCTTTTGAAAGGGGGAGACTCTCACTCTCTTGTGTGCTAGTGTTGTGTCTTGAGTTTTCATCTTTATGTGAGTGTTAGAGCAAATTTTTGTAAGGAGAATCAGAGAGATTATAAGGGGATCTGCGAGAAATAATTATGAAGGATTGTTTAGAAGAGTTAGTGATTGTTAGTAAATCATGAAGAGTGGAGAACCAATTGGCAACTCAAGGTTGTAACTTTTTCTTTTTTTTTCTTTATAAACTCTGTACTTTATTTGCTATAATTAATATAATATATTTCCTATTGTTCCAAATCATATATTGTCACTAATTCTCTTTTTTTCTCTGATTTGGTGAGTATAAGTTCTAGGATTTATTTGTTGTGTATGCAACTTCTATGAAATTGTTGTGGTAGTGTTTTAACTTTTAAATCTTCATTTACATACGCCAATTGAATTGTTAAAAATCATTGTGAACTTTGAGTTTCATAAGAATCATTAATGGAACAACTAAGATAAAACTCAGTAACTTGGAGAATAGGAATATTGCTCTTGGATTAGTGTTGTCTCATAAGAAATTATTCAATCTTGTGGATTTCATCTGATCTAGGCAACTAAACTGGTTTAATGTCCTAATTACTTATTGCCATCTAGTGGGGCTAAGGGAGGAAATTGTTCTTGATAGTCACTTTATTAACTCTAGGCTTTTAGGATCCAAATCAGAGGAAATATTTTCACTTCCTTGATTTACCACATTTAAACTAGGATTTTCGTTCTTACAAAAAAATTATGCTTAGACACTTTTAAAATAACCAGAATTCAAACCTTCAGGCTCTATTCAAAACTAGAAGTTAGAACTCTTCTAAATTTTAAGTTTATACATTTCTCGAGTGATCGATATACAAACTTAGTCCCATACACTATTTGGACGATATGTATATTTGTGTGTATCGCCCATGCTTCACACCACTTGGTCTACCTCACTGAGTGATCTAGTTCATGGTACTATACATCTACCTCCAAATGGCTCCGAATCAAATCATCACAACTCTCATGTCGTCCATCCACGCCCACCACAATTACCGACCGATGAATATCATTTTCCCAACCTAGGAATAAGTGGGTCTCCCACAATCATAAGCAACATATTATTTTCATCATATTTTATATATCATAGAGGTGTCACAATAGTGATTTTTTAATTAAAGATTGATTGTTGTGGAGATGTAAATTTGATATAAAAACTTTAAATTCAGATAATAATAATAATAATAATAATAATAATAATAATAGCTTTTTCAGATTAAGCCTAGATTGAAATAGTTTTATATATACATAATTAAATTAAAGCACGTTGATGTGGTTACGCAAGTTTTAGCATTGAATAAATCTAATTAAGCTCTTTAAAAAAACTTTTATTTAAATTTTTTATCGAAGTTATTTGATATATATATATATATATATATTAATTAGAGCTTATATATTATCATTTTATGAGAAGTAAATCCGAAATTAAACAATGATTTGTTCTTCATATTAGGATCATAAAAAGATTGATTTACCCAAGCAATCTGTGAGCATTAGATGACTTATTCCGTGGCAGGTTTGAAGATGACATCATGAACGACAATCAAAATGCCATAAATTACATCCATTTCTCTCCACTTATAACAATTGCCTATTTTGTCTGTATAATATTATGAATTGGGATTTACATACATACCACCCAAAGCTTATGTGTTTACATTTCTAACACCAAAACATTATTTTTCACATTTTTACCACCCGAATCTTTCATATCATATGAAATGTATCACCATTTAACTTAAAAAGTTGCCTGCACTGGTATATATGTAAAAGTGAAGTTTTAAGTGTTGGATATGTAAATATATCGGANTATGTTCGGCTCGTTTTGGCTCGAAATACTACTCATCAAGTTTATATATATATAAAGTAGTATTTAAAAAAATCTAATTGACTACAAGGCTACAAAGAATTATAATCAATTAAAATAATGATTAAGAAAATAGAATAAAAAATATTAAATTAGATTTAAATGATGTTTTAATATAAATAATGATTTTTAAATCTTGCTCAAACTCTTATTATCTTATGTCTTATGGCAACATAATTAGGGTTGTTAAAAGGATTCTTTGTTCGTTGAACACAATTTTTGAGCTCGAAATATAAACGATGGCTCGCTCGTGTTCGGCTCGTTTACACCGCTAGATACGTGTAAAGTGGATCAATCACATTATATTATGATAGGTTCACTTTACAGATGACGCCTCCTTATTGGACTCCGGATGACCTAATATTTTCTCATACAAGTGATGGATGGGGCTGCACGCAAAATCTATGATTTTAAACATGTAGTAGTATAAGCGTAGTTATTAATAGAAGCATTTNATCTAGCAGATGTGGACAAGACAGCGTTCATGACACATGAAGGACATCATGAATTCTTAGTGATGTTGTTTGGCCTCACGAACGCCCCAGCGACATAATACCTTAGACCAAGAGGTGAGACCTCGATTGGATCGGTTGAGAAGCTTCGTGTGGATGTGGGACACCTTCTCCTTGTCCAATTTGAGCTGAGTCCGAGCCTAGGTATGAGTTCGACCGAAAGGCGGATCGGGTTTAGTCTAACTCTAGGTTAGAGACCAAGCGGAATTTGACGTAGCAGAAGAAGGTCGGGCACAAGTGGGGCCCATGAGGGGCATAATCACATATTCAAAGAGGAAAATTCAGAATTTGGAAGGAAAGTTGGAAATGAAAGATTGAAATGTTGCGAGAAGATTCTATTAAGGGAAATAATCTTGGTTTTGTTGGTTCTATGCATGTTTTGTTGGTTGTTGTATTTTTCTTTTTCTTATGGTGCTCCTAGCGACGACTAGGGTGTGGGAGAGCTGATCTACCTCTGAAAAAGTAAAGCACCATTGAATCTTGTTTTTTTTTTCATTTGTTTTTTTTATAAGAGCAGTCTTCATTTTAGTTGCTTGTTGATTTTATAAATTAACAAATTTATGTTAACTTTTATAGAACCCAAAAATTCAAATCATAGCTTTTTGCAACCACCGCACTTAGTCAAGTCAAATTGTAACATACAACTTTCCCACAACAACTTCTTGAGAAAACAGACAAAAAAATAGTTTTTTTCAAACGTATAAGCGGTGCGGAGCGAACCATTCCACACCTGTATAGCAACCCCAAATAGGCCCTACATCACTTCTGTACTAAAGAATTTGAGTAATCTTAATCATTGCATGTAAAAAGTATATTATTGAATTGAACATAATTTTATTATAACATCTTATATATTTATTCTGTGGATGCTATTGTTTGGTGCTTTATAGAATTAATCATATAAACTAGTGTGGTGTATTGAATTCATGTTCTATAATCGTGTTTATAGTTCAACCAAGTACTACTAGCTTAAACAAATATTCAACACTATATTTACCATTGTTTTAACATTTATGAGACTGACTTAATTGACAACAAGTGTGTATAAGTATATTTGAATACCAAATTATGCAAATTATGTTTAGAATTGATCATTCACTTTATAACCTCACATCTTGTACTATTTCTCTCCAACATTTGTCCACTAGATTGTTTATCTAATCATCAAACTTACAATTTCTGCATATTTATCATTAACATCTCATGTTAAGTAAGTTTATATCTAAGGTTTCCACAATGCATTGTGTAGGAATTGAGTTGCAAAGAACTTCAAAAAAAAATTTTAGAGTATAGAAAAAGTTGTACAACCATTAAATTTGTATGTCAACACCATGGAACCAATACGTAGCAGGCTTGTAAAGGTTAAATAAATAATGGTATATAACATATATTTAGAGATTATGTGAGAATGATGGATAACAACCAAACTTGATAAGGGCTAATGGAAAGCGGTAGACTAGAAAATTCTAGGAGTTCTAAAAATTAATCACAGCTCAATAATTTTGAGCATTGAATGAATGAGTGCATGATTCATTTCCAACCTACAGAGTCTGATGAATGAAATTCTCACCAATCAAACAATATTAAATAGAAATCGAGATACAAATGTATTAGATTCTAAACTAAGAATGAAAATGTGTGTATATATCATAAATTTACTTAAGTAACAAACTAAAAGACTATATAGCAACAACGACAACAAACAAGTTCTTATCCCACAAAGTGGGGTCGGCGACATGAATCATTTTTCTCCATTGTGTCCTATTGAATGTCATTTTTTCATTTAATCCTATAAAATTTAAAATGATAGTTTTAATTTAATTTTAAAGTTTAAGTGTCAAGTCGATAGCATTCACTAATATCATGTTGAATATGTGATGGGGAATAAGTTGGCATCATACAACAATAACAACAACAAGCCTTTATCCGACTAAGTGGGGTCGGCAATAAGTTGACTTCATGCAAGACAAGAAAATAAATGGCTTTATTTAAAACCATTATTGATATGTTAGCAAGTCTTTTTTTATTAAAAATAAAAAGATATCAATCAATACTATTTTTCAAATAGCCTCAAGGTACCTCTACGTAGAAAACGTTCTTGAATGACTATGATGGGATATAATCCAAAATAAATAGTTTGACTTGACCATCACCTAGCATTCAGCAAGAATGACGATGTCTTTTAAATACTAATAGTTTACTATTAACATAGTTTCTTTTCTTTTGGAATTAAAAAAAAATTCTAGTAATAGTGTTGACATCATTCATATACCAAAATAATTTTTTGGCTAAAAGAGGCCTTAAAAATAGGAATGGAAGAGTATTCATGGAGTCACTAAATTGTTGCAATAAAGACAATAATACATAGAGAAACAAAAAAAAATCTTACCAATTGCATCATATACTACGTCAAATTTTTCTGGCAGTTCTTCTAAGTTTTCCTTGGTATAGTCAATTGCTAAATCAGCCCCCAAACTCTTCAATAGCTCCAACTTACCCGTGCTTGAAGTGGCAGCAACTTTTGATGCACCGTAAAAATGTTTTGCCAACTGTAAAACAAAATAGATATCAAAATAACACCTTTACAAACTTACCACAAGCAATTAATAACATTCTCCTTAAACTTATTGATTAACAGGGAAAGAAGCTCAGTAATAACTACTACCCACCAATATTAATGCATATTAAGGTTCTGGCAGTCATTGACGAATCCATCAAATTCCTCAAGAAATTTTTCTTTTCTCTATCATAGTCCCGTATGCTAGTGCATGAATCAGCTAAAAACAACCTTGCCCGAGAACTGTTCTGAAATTTTACTTAAAGTTTGATATTTACATTTATACTTTGGTGTCATAAACCTATGCTAGCAAAGGTGAATTTCCATTTTAATACGTAAATGTGGTATTTTTTATGCGATTTTAAAGATTTAAGTGGCATGCAAGTAAATATGAATGATTAAGTGTAAATATATAAGAAATGTGTGGAAGTTATGTAAATGCCCCAATATTTTTTCCTCGAAGATGCTTATAGTGCAACTTTAGTTTCATGATTTATATAAAATTACCTGAATCACAAAAGATCCAACTCCACCTGCACCACCTAATACAAGAATAGATTTACCAGCAGAGAAACCTGCTCTCTCCAATCCTTCATGTGCTGTTTCAATGGCTAGAGGTATTCCAGCAGCAGATTGAAAGTCCAGATTACTGGGTTTTATAGCCAGCACTTTCTCTTCGACAGCAGTGAATTCAGCAAGTGATCCATACTGCTTAGGATTGTCCAAACCATTCTCATTGATATCTCCATAAACTTCATCTCCTTCCTTCAGCTTCTGCACTTGGCTGCCCACCTTCACAACTATGCCAGCCACATCATATCCTGGGACAGTCTAGAAATGATGACAAAGAACGAAAAAAAAAATTGGTAAAAGAGAAGAGATTGATAAATTAATTAAAACTGATTGGCAAAAACATCAGCACTAATACTTAATTTTATTGAAAAACCCCTCTCTTGTGTTAGTTGGGCATCTCTTGTCACAAGAAAATGATACTGAAAGATAAGATATTGCATTTTAAGGAGAGCACATAAAAATAAATTTTGAAATTAATCTAAACTCAGAAAATATAAGATTTATTATCTCCTTTTTCAAAATTTGTAAGTGAAAATATAACCATTTATTAATGAAACCACTCTGACCTTCAGTTTTACTCAACCTCGCGGAAAATTCAAAAACAAACAAACTAAATCATTTTTTTCTACAAGTAAACTGGATATAATCAATATCACATCAGTTTCAATGTGCTAGATTTAGCACAAAAGATGAAACCAAGTTTAAAGGGGAGAAAAACAATCACATAACACACCCAACACTCAAATGTTGTGCCCAAATTATACATGATGAAGTTAAAGGCATAATCCTTCCATCCACAAAACAAATATAAAAAATCTGAAGGGCCAATTTGGTACTAAATTAGGCTGGATATAAGCAAGCTTTGACATAACTTCAGCCAAATAAATTTTTGGGGACTTCCTCTCCTACAGTTTTGATGAATCCCATTTCACTCCAGCTATTGGTTAATTCTAGATTATATAAATCTCAATATTCAATACTTAACTGATTTAAAGATTTGCCGATCTCACAATAAATCTGATCCAATTGTCAAGCCAAACAATTTCCAGATTTAACCTTCTCAAAATTCACCAAAACTGAAAAGTTTGCCAAACAGCCGAAAGAAAAAAGAAAAAAACAAAAGGTTTCAAAAATAGGGGAAAAAGTTCAAAAGCCGATTCCTGTGTCAAATTCTGAAACAAAAGAAGTCATAAAGTTTCAAACTTTTTTACAATTTTCTTCTAAAACAAGTCATCTCCGACCCAACCATGAAACATGTATGACTGTTTTCCAAAAATAAAAAAAAAACGGTCAAAAACATGAACAAAAGTTGAACAACAACAACAAAATTAAACAATACAGAGATTACAGTATTATGAACTTACAGGTAACGGAGAGTCAGTGTTCTTAAACCGCCCAAGCCTCCTCTTAAAATCCACAGGGTTTAGTGCCGCAGCAACAACCTTTACAAGCACTTGGTCATCTTTAATCTCCGGCACAGAAACCCCATCATCTAACCTCAAGACCTTGACATCCCCGTATTCTTCATATATCCATGCCTTCATCTTCAAAGGAATCTCAGACATTGGAGTGAGATGTGAGAGACGGAGAGAACTCGGGGCTGTTGGTGACAGCAAGATTTGAGTTAGTATCAAACAACACTGAACTTAAATCCGGCGTAGACCGTAAAAAAAAATGAAAACTTTTTAAGGAGTTTTCTTTCAATAAAATTTCACTTATTATTTTTTTGTTTTTAAGTTATGGCTTCTGAAAGGAAAAGGGAGGTTCTCGAAAGAGATTTTATAGCAATTATTGCAGCCAAATAAAATTTTGAACTTACAAAAATACGGCTTAACTGAGATTCTCATTCCAAGCATAAAAAAAAAAACATTATTTTCGGAGTCCAAACACACATATAGAATAACACTTATTCTCATGTCAAAGAAAAAATAGTGTTTGGAGTCTAAATGTTGTATGTCCGGACAACGAACACGATTTACCGAAGGAGAGGAAGAGAAAAAAAATTATTATCCGTCGGTGTATTGCGTCCGTTGTATGGGCGCAATATCATCTCCCAAACTTGACTACTGAAAATTTTTAAGAATTTTGAAAACCTCATCTTTAGGCAAAATTTTTAAGGGGTTTTTTATGGCNAAAACTTTTTAAGGAGTTTTCTTTCAATAAAATTTCACTTATTATTTTTTTGTTTTTAAGTTATGGCTTCTGGAAGGAAAAGGGAGGTTCTCGAAAGAGTTTTTATAGCAATTATTGCAGCCAAATAAAATTTTGAACTTACAAAAATACGGCTTAGCTGAGATTCTCATTCCAAACTTAAAAAAAAAATATTATTTCCGGAGTCCACGGCGTGCATACAGCATGACTGTCATTCACATGCCAAAGAAAAAATATTGTGTCCGGAGTCTGAATGTCGTATGTCCGGACAACGAACACGATTTACCGAAAGAGAGGAAGATAATAAAAAATTATTGTCCGTTAGTGTATTGCGTCCGCTGTATGAGAGCAATATTTTCTCTCAAACTTGAGTATCGAAAATTTTTAAGAATTTTGAAAACCCTACCTTTAGGCAAATTTTTTAAGGGGTTTTTTTATGATCAACCCCTACAACATTTAATGTAACAAGCTAGTCACTCTTTCCTCTTATATCTCAAGCCTGAAACATTTAAATCCCTCATTTCGGCCCCTCCCATCTCACACTGCTTTCGCCTGTCTCCCTCTGTGTGGGATTCGTTGCCCTTCAGTAGTCTCATGTCATTTGTCATGTACCGTTAACATTTCCTCACTGTCTGTAGCAAAAAGCTCTTCCCTTTCGGCTTCCTCTATCCAGTGGGAAACCCTCGCATCTTCACATGTCGAGGCCTCGAAAAAGGCGAGGCTTTCCGGCATTCGTCGTGCTGCAAGTCAGGCAAGGGTTCCCCTTTTCTCTTAAATCCAAGATTTTAGTCAAGACTGTAAAAAATATTTGGAAAATTTACATGCAGCCAATTCTTTTGCATTTACGTATTTTGCACCTAAATTATTGTTGGATTTACAAGANTTCGCCTGTCTCCCTCTGTGTGGGATTCGTTGCCCTTCAGTAGTCTCATGTCATTTGTCATGTACCGTTAACGTTTCCTCACTGTCTGTAGCAAAAAGCTCTTCCCTTTCAGCTTCCTCTATCCAATGGGAAACCCTCGCATCTTCACATTTCGAGGCCTCGAAAAAGGCGAGGCTTCCCGGCATTCGTCGTGCTGCAAGTCAGGCGAGGGTTCCCCTTTTCTCTTAAATCCAAGATTTTAGTCAAGACTGTAAAAAATATTTGGAAAATTTACATGCAGCCAATTGTTTTGCATTTACGTATTTTGCACCTAAATCATTGTTGGATTTACAAGGTACCCTAAATTGTGGACTGATGGATGAAGATGGCAGTGGTACTTATTTGTGCTTTTGTTTGTTAAGTGCGCCTTAATTTAGAGGCGTGTGCATTTTTCAATTGTGTCACTAGATGATAAATTGAGCTTAACCTTGATTTGACCCAAAAAATCAGGTTTAGCTAACATGCACAACGAGATTAACAACTCTTGAACTACTATTAGACAGCTTAAGGAAGAAGATGGAGGCGAAGCTCATATTAGAAACTGGTGCCCATTTCTTTTCTAAAATTCGAAGGATCAATAACTTCCCTAAATTAACTTAGAAACTTTANAGTTAGAGGACTTTAAAGTGATGGGTTAAAGCCCCCAACTTGGTTTATTGTTTTAGGTTCTGATACGAGATGCTAGACCTCAAGTGGAGGGAATTGAGGGAACTCTAGAGTGAGAGCTGGTATCTTCCCTACCTAGCGGTCTTCAGAACTATTCAAACTTTAAATTAGTCAATGTTCTTTATAACATCTCTGCCTAGCCGGTCTTCAGAACTATTCAAACTTTAAATTAGCCAATATTCTTTATAGCATCTCTAGTAAGGGTAAATAGGTTATGATACGAGATGTTAGCCCCCAGGTGGAGGGAATTAATGGAACTCTAGAGTGAGAGATGGTATCTTCCCTACCTATTAGCCTTGAGGTGGAGAGAATCGAGGGAACTCTAGAGTGAGAGCTAGTATCTTCCCTGCCTAGCGATGCTAGCCCCCGGGTGGAGGGAATCGAGGGAACTCTAGAGTGAGAGCTGGTATCTTCCCTGCCTAGGCTCGAGATGTTAGCCCCCAGGTGGAGGGAATTAAGGGAACTCTAGAGTGACAACTCGTATCTTCTCTGCCTAGCCGATCTTCAGAACTATTCAAACTTTAAATTAGTCAATGTTCTTTATAGCATCTCTAGTAAGGGTAAAAAATATTATTGCTCTTATTTGGCACAACACATTCTGCATACTTCCACAACAAAATTCTTATATTTATTACTGGTTCATGATAGAGAAAAATATATTTTTATATTTAGTGTTTTTCTTCTAGAAAAACTCATGTTATTTTTTTAAGTTATTACTGTTTTATCAAAATATCAAAACTATCAAATATATTTAAACTTTCGTTGCTGCAAAAACATATATAGTTTAAATAATTGTCTTTTTAAAAATAGAATGTTTTCAACAGTGCATATTGCACCATTTTCCTGTGGGTTCGATATTCAGGTCTTAATCAGAAAAGTTCTATATTACTTGATAACGATACGTATATTTGCATAGTATCCCAATATATATAAATTAAAAAGTTAAATTTTTATTTTTCTTCATGATCAAGTTTTTTGTTTTGTTGCAAAATAAGAAAATATAAGTGAAAAATATAATCAGAGCTATTGTTATACTGTTGCATATAACAGTCGGGATCACAAGACATCCAATGCACTCATGAGAGGAGTTTAAGGATTCCTTGTTGAATCGTTTTCGAGCGATTCAGAAAAAAGACCTACACAAGCAATTCTAAACTATGGTTCAGGAGGGAACAATTACGAAATACCGGGAGAAATTCGAGCACTTGTTAGGGAGGTTGAGGGGGATTTCTGCAGTAGGACTGGTTGAAAGGACTAAAGCTCGACATTCGAGTAGTCATCCGCCCCTCGAGACTACGATGGTTGAGAGAAATGATTGAGCTCTCCTAGATGATAAAGGATAAAAAATAAGTGAAAAAGACTAGCAAAGGCGACAACATTGGAGGATTCTACTAGAGCACTTGGCAACCACGACACCAATGACCTAGACACTGTCATTTCAGAAAAAGAAGCCGAAAGAGAAGAATACAGGAACATGTCTCGGGGGTAATTTCAAGCATCTCAAAAATGCGAAAGTTCAAGATAAAAGAGCAAAAAAATTGTGTTATTATTGCGACGAGAAATATGTCCCAAGCCACCGTTGCAAGGAGCGTGCCCCTCAAATTCTTTTAGTTCAGAAGGAGGATACAGAGAGTGAGGGATCAAATGACACGATGGAAAAGGAGCATATGCATTTCTATGTGGCGAAGGTGTCCCTCAATTAGGTGATGGGATTTACCCCGAATCACACCATGAAGGTGAGGGGGTGGATCAGGGAACAACCGATTGTGAGTAGAAGCGGAGTTAGACAAGTTTCATATTCTTGTAATTGATGAGTTACTGGATGAGCTTTATGGGGCAGTCATTTTCTCAAAAATTGATCTGAAGTCATGATACCACCAGATCAGGATGAATCTAGCAGATGTGGACAAGACAGCGTTCATGACACATGAAGGACATCATGAATTCTTAGTGATGTTGTTTGGCCTCACGAACGCCCCAGCGACATAATACCTTAGACCAAGAGGTGAGACCTCGATTGGATCGGTTGAGAAGCTTCGTGTGGATGTGGGACACCTTCTCCTTGTCCAATTTGAGCTGAGTCCGAGCCTAGGTATGAGTTCGACCGAAAGGCGGATCGGGTTTAGTCTAACTCTAGGTTAGAGACCAAGCGGAATTTGACGTAGCAGAAGAAGGTCGGGCACAAGTGGGGCCCATGAGGGGCATAATCACATATTCAAAGAGGAAAATTCAGAATTTGGAAGGAAAGTTGGAAATGAAAGATTGAAATGTTGTGAGAAGATTCTATTAAGGGAAATAATCTTGGTTTTGTTGGTTTTATGCATGTTTTGTTGGTTGTTGTATTTTTCTTTTTCTTATGGTGCTCCTAGCGACGACTAGGGTATGGGAGAGCTGATCTACCTCTCAAAAAGTAAAGCACCATTGTATCTTTTTTTTTCATTTGTTTTTTTATAAGAGCAGTCTTCATTTTAGTTTTTCCATCTATCGATTGCCATCTCGCTGTTGTTGCTTGTTGATTTTGGGTTTTGGAGAATCAATTTATACCATTAGTAAACAAGCTTCTATAAAAGTTAACATAAATTTGTTACTTTAACCGATCACCACAAAATACTGCACAAATTCATTTGTAAGGTAGAAAAATTGATCGTTGAATCCATTTATTAGTGGCCCTCGGTTAACTTTAGCGACCCTCAACTAGCTCTTTAGCAGATCTCCACTAAATTTGAAGTACCTCTATTAATCTAAAATATTAGATAAAGCTACTTTGCTCCAATAGTTGGGTGTGTAATAAATTCCAAATTTGGAGACTTCTAGCCATTACAAAAATGACTCCAAAGATTGTTACAAGTCCTCTACACATACTAAACACATTATAATAACTTCAAGGTTAGAAATTCATAAGTACAATAAAAATAAATAAATAAATAAATAACCTCACCTCCATTAAATGCTTACATGATCCCATATCAACAAGAAGATATTGAGCCAAAGGTAAAATCTTTAAAGAGATAAAACAAAATAAGTGCTCGCCCTTCAAATCTCTTGAGATCAAATTCGAGTAAAGTAATTTTCTCAACTTTTATTATTACCATGGAGTGTTGTTCATTATGTCTTTTACAATCATTTATGTATCAAGATTATATAAGCTTAGTAATAGTTGTATGATATTTAGTCACCATCAAAGTATTAAATCATTTGAAAGGTGGTACCTTAAAAGTTTGCTAAGATCAGGTTTCAAGGTGGTATCCTTGTCCAGACAAGTGAGGATTGCATTCCCTTAAAGGGTGAAAATATGAGTGCATGTTTCCTATTGAAAAAAAAAGAGTGTGATGAATTCTCCAATCACAAGTTGTGTAAAAGATATCTATATGTGCAAAAAATCCCTAAGTATGACGGGTGCTTAGGCATAAGATGTAGGCCATTGGGTTGGCTGAACCAAATAAACATCGACCAAATTCATTTCACGCTAAAGATAAACTTGCTTTTTCTGCAAATGTACTCTATTAATTAATTATACTCTCATGTTTAGGTGGTGATCAACTTAATTAAGGATATGTTTTGGGTAGTTGCAGCTATTTAAGAAAACAACTGTCAAGTTGCTATAAAAAAATACTGTTGTTTAAGAACCTGCAATGGCTATTATAGATTTTTTTACTAACAAAAATTCAAATCATAGCTTTTTGCAACCACCGCACTTAGTCAAGTCAAATTGTAACATACAACTTTCCCACAACAACTTCTTGAGAAAACAGACAAAAAAAAAATAGTTTTTTTCAAACGTATAAGCGGTGCGGAGCGAACCATTCCACACCTGATAGCAACCCCAAATAGGCCCTACATCACTTCTGTACTAAAGAATTTGAGTAATCTTAATCATTGCATGTAAAAAGTATATTATTGAATTGAACATAATTTTATTATAACATCTTATATATTTATTCTGTGGATGCTATTGTTTGGTGCTTTATAGAATTAATCATATAAACTAGTGTGGTGTATTGAATTCATGTTCTATAATCGTGTTTATAGTTCAACCAAGTACTACTAGCTTAAACAAATATTCAACACTATATTTACCATTGTTTTAACATTTATGAGACTGACTTAATTGACAACAAGTGTGTATAAGTATATTTGAATACCAAATTATGCAAATTATGTTTAGAATTGATCATTCACTTTATAACCTCACATCTTGTACTATTTATCTCCAACATTTGTCCACTAGATTGTTTATCTAATCATCATACTTACAATTTCTGCATATTTTATCATTAACAACTCATGTTAAGTAAGTTTATATCTAAGGTTTCCACAATGCATTGTGTGGGAATTGAGTTGCAAAGAACTTCAAAAAAAAAATTTAGAGTATAGAAAAAGTTGTACAACCATTAAATTTGTATGTCAACACCATGGAACCAATACGTAGCAGGCTTGTAAAGGTTAAATAAATAATGGTATATAACATATATTTAGAGGTTATGTGAGAATGATAGATAACAACCAAACTTGATAAGGGCTAATGGAAAGCGGTAGACTAGAAAATTCTAGGAGTCCTAAAAATTAATCTACACAGCTCAATAATTTTGAGCATTGAATGAATGAGTGCATGATTCATTTCCAACCTACAGAGTCTGATGAATGAAATTCTCACCAATCAAACAATATTAAATAGAAATTGAGATACAAATGTATTAGATTCTAAACTAAGAATGAAAATGTGTGTATATAGCATAAATTTACTTAAGTAACAAACTAAAAGACTAAATAGCAAAAATGACAACAAACAAGTTCTTATCCCACAAAGTGGGGTCGGCGACATGAATCATTTTTCTCCATTGTGTCCTATTGAATGTCATTTTTTCATTTAATTCTATAAAATTTAAAATGATAGTTTTAATTTAATTTTAAAGTTCAATTGTCAAGTCGATGGCATTAACTAATATCATGTTGAATATGTGATGGGGAATAAGTTGGCATCATACAACAATAACAACAAGCCTTTATCCCACTCAGTGGGGTCGGCAATAAGTTGACTTCATGCAAGACAAGAAAATAAATGGCTTTATTTAAAACCATTATTGATATGTTAGCAAGTTTTTTTTTATTAAAAATAAAAAGATATCAATCAATACTATTTTTCAAATAGCCTCAAGGTACCTCTACGTAGAAAACGTTCTTGAATGACTATGATGGGATTTAATCCAAAATAAATAGTTTTGACTTAACCATCACCTAGCATTCAGCAAGAATGACGATGTCTTTTAAATACTAATAGTTTACTATTAACATAGTTTCTTTTCTTTTGGAATTAAAAAAAAAAATTCTAGTAATAGTGTTGACATCATTCATATACCAAAATAAATTTTTGGCTAAAAGAGGCATTAAAAATATGAATGGAAGAGTATTCATGGAGTCACTAAATTGTTGCAATAAAGACAATAATACATAGAGAAGCAAAAGGGATCTTACCAATTGCATCATATACTACATCAAATTTTTCTGGCAGTTCTTCTAAGTTTTCCTTGGTATAGTCGATTGCTAAATCAGCCCCCAAACTCTTCAATAGCTCCAACTTACCCGTGCTTGAAGTGGCAGCCACTTTTGATGCACCGTAAACATGTTTTGCCAACTATAAAACAAAATAGATATCAAAATAACACCTTTACAAACTTACCACAAGCAATTAATAACATTCTCCATAAACTTATTGAGTAACAGGGAAAGAAGCTCAGTAATAACTACTACCCACCAATATTAATGCATATTAAGGTTCTGGTAGTCATTGACGAATCCATCAAATTCCTTAAGAAATTTTTCTTTTCGCTATCATAGTCCCATATGCTAGTGCATGAATCAGCTAAAAACCAATTTGCCCGAGAACTGTTTACTTCTTAAATTTTACTTAAAGTTTGATATTTACATCTATACTTTGGTGTCATAAACCTATGCTTGCAAAGGTTAATTTCCATTTTAATACGTAAATGTGGTATTTTTTATGTGATTTTATAGATTTGAGTGGCATGCAAGTAAATATGAATGATTAGGTGTAAATATATAAGAAATGTGTGGAATTTATGTAAATGCCCCAATAATTTTTCCTCGAAGATGCTTATAGTGCAACTTTAGTTTCATGATTTATATAAAATTACCTGAATCACAAAGGATCCAACTCCACCTGCACCACCTAATACAAGAATAGATTTACCAGCAGAGAAACCTGCTCTCTCTAATCCTTCATGTGCTGTTTCAATGGCTAGAGGTATTCCAGCAGCAGATTGAAAGTCCAGATTACCGGGTTTTATAGCCAGCACTTTCTCTTCAACAGCAGTGAATTCAGCAAGTGATCCATACTGCTTAGGATTGTCCAAACCATTCTCATTGATATCTCCATAAACTTCATCTCCTTCCTTCAGCTTCTGCACTTGGCTGCCCACCTTCACGACTATGCCAGCCACATCATATCCTGGGACAGTCTAGAAATGATGACAAAGAAAGGAAAAAAAATTGGTAAAAGAGAAGAGATTGATAAATTAATTAAAATTGACTGGCAAAAACATCAACACTAATACTTAATTTTATTGAAAAAACCCTCTCTTGTGTTAGTTGGCCATCTCTTGTCACAAGAAAATGATACTGAAATATAAGATATTGCATTTTCAGGAGAGTACAAAAAAATACATTTTGAAATTAATCTAAACTCAGAAAATATAAGATTTATTATCTCCTTTTTCAAAATTTGTATGTGAAATATAACCATTTATTAATGGAGACCACTCTGACCTTCAGTTTTACTCAACCTCGCGGAAAATTCAAAAACAAACAAACTAAATCATTTTTTTCTACAAGTAAACTGGATATAATCAATATCACATCAGTTTCAATGTGATAGATTTAGCACAAAAGATGAAACCAAATTTAAGGGGGAGAAAAACAATCACATAGCACACCCAACACTCAAATGTTGTGCCAAAATTATACATGATGAAGTTAAAGGCATAATCCTTCCATCCACCAAACAAATATAAAAAACCTGAAGGGCCAATTTGGTACTAAATTAGGCTGTATATAAGCAAGATTTGACTTAACTTCAGCCAAATAAATTT